>JALIZH010026016.1:0-55463 GCA_030522465.1 Rhipicephalus appendiculatus | reverse complement strand
CAGCTGAACAGATCTTGCCTAGCTTACCGGCAGCCTTAAAGACAACTTCAACGCCAGTAACAGCTACTTCCTCCTTTCTTTAGCCTGTGAAATACGCAATAAATATGGTATACCTACTACACACTTCTTCCTATTGCTTTCGCAACCATGCTCGGACTTAAGCGACTTATTTAAACGTTCAGCAACAGTGGCCAATGCAACAAGAGGATTACCCACATCTGAAAGACGTGTAACATGTGTATTAAAGCTATCGCTTATTTGATGCTCACACGACATCGTGAGGGCTGACTTAAGGCAAAGAGATGGCTGTACAGTCTTTTGCAGTTGAAACTGCTTTTAAACTTCTCGTCAAAGCACTCGAAGGTTGTAAAAAATGGTATAGTGATGTCTTGCCTTAAGTCAGCCTTCCCAAAGTCATGTGAGCCCCAAATGAGTGATAGCTTTAATGCACAGGTTACGCACTTTTCAGATGTAGATTATCCTCTTGTTGCAGTGGCCACTGTCGCTGAACGTTTAAAAAAAGTCTGTTATGTTAAGTCCGAGCATGGCTACAGAAACCGATAGGAAGAAGCGTGTCGTAGGTTTACCATACATTTATTGCGTATCTCACAGGCTAAAGAAAGTAGGAAGAAGATAAGGCGTGGATGTTGTCTTTATGGCTGCCAATAAGCTAGGTAAGGTTTGTGCCACGGTGCAGAGAAAGAATGAGCAAGTAAATGGCAAATGGACCCATATTTCTTTCGTAAAACACACCAACCAGTACACCAGCCGTACAGGTGTGGTGTATAGGTTCCTTTCAGCTGCGGCTACTTCTATGTAGGACAGGCCCAGTTCGTTTCATTAACCAGGGATTATTGGAACATAAGAGATCGCTAACCGGAGGCTCACCTTCTAATCTTTCTTTACATTGTCGAGTGTAAGTACACACGAAAATTCGATGAATGCGCAATTTTATACCTGCATAGGAATGACGAAACACACCTGATGATTGAGGCATAGCATATCGATAATAGTGGTAGCACATGCATGAACCAATTGTTGGTTAATTTTTATAAAGATGAAATCAAACGCTTTAACTGTTATCTTTCACATAGCCATAGGTCGGCAAAACTTGTGAAGCTCACTCAGGCTCACTCACGAAATATATTTTGCGCTTAGGGCTCGGACTCAGACTCACCAAAATTTTTTCGGAGCCGGACTCACACTCACCAAAAAATATTACTCACCCGAATTCATTCAGACTCAGACTCACGGCTCAATCTGAGTTAGAGTGAGTCCGAGTGAGTCGACTCACGAGTGCGTTAACCTAAATTTTTTTTTTGACTGTGGTGTCAATGCTCTATAACACCAAGATCTCTCGTAATCGGTGCTTTTCTTGGCGCCTTATGATATAGGCTACTACCTACTAATACGAGTTAGGAGTGCCCGTAAACTAGTAAAGTCATTTTTCTTGAAAGAGATGACATCAGATATATTTTTCAAGAACTTTCTTGGAAGAGTTGCAAAGGGAGGGGGGGCGGAGGTCAAGGCACTCCCCTACGTAATTCGCACCTCTGATCAATAACTATTTAAATGGTGTATGAAATACATTGCTTTGGAATATGTTTGAGCAGACGTGAGTACAAACGTGAATCCAGGCAAGGCAAGGATAGTTCCAGGCAAGGCAAGGATAGTAATGTGGAAGATGAGTAGATATGAACATAGGTCGGCAAAAAACAGTGGAACTCACTCAGACTCACTCAAGAAATATATATTTAACTTTGGACTCACTCGGACTCAGACTCACCAAAATTTTCCTGAGCCGAACTCACTTGGACTCACACTCACGAAAATTTTCTTCAACCAGACTCAAACTCACCAAAATATTACTCCCCGAACTCACTCAGACTCAGATTGAGCCGTGAGTCTGAGTGAGTCCAAGTGAGTCGACTCATGAGTGAGTTTGCCGACCTATGCGTAGACCCCACACGTCCCGGATTGATAGGTTCGCCTGTTGCATAGCATGAGCAAATAAGTTTTTGTGCCTTCTTTCCTTTCTACGTTTGCACACATTTTCTGTGGTTAGTTGGCTTTTGTGGTGTCTTGACTTCTTTCTTTTGTCCGTGTTAGCACGCCCTGTATTTTAGAACCAATGACCTCAGGCGTCTCTTAATGCACCTTTACATAGGATGCCTTTTCTCGAATAGAGCAGCTTGTTCAAGAAGGTAATTTTCTCATAATGAATAAGAAGCAAGAGATACTGACCTCAGAAGAAATTCGAGTGTGGCCCCCGCACATGCAGCGTACTTGATGTCTAAGCAGTAGCAGACAGCAAACAGGTGCTCAACAGTCAGCCTCAAGGTGAGGTTTGGCATGATGAGCTCCTTAACCGTATGCAGGCGACAGGTAAATTCGAAGATGGACTGACCTGGAAGAAAGCAAATTCGCAATGAGAAAAAAAAATATTCTTATGTTTACACATGCTGGGCAGTGTTACACATGTATTCTGTAGAAGTTAATAAAATGATTTTAGTGAAGTCTGACAGGGCGGATCAGCCAACAGATGCAACTAGAAGCAGGGGCTGTAAAAATAAAAAAGATAAATACGAATGTCAAGCTACGATGGCTCAGAACACTTAAAGCAGGGTCCTTAAATACTTTGCTGATTTTAAAACTTCTATGTCATGCTATGGCCGAACTTTATACGCTACTCAAAGCTGCTACAGCGTGGCACCATGCACTGTGTCACTGAGAGCATTGTTTGTGTACTGAAACACTTGTTCAGTGCGAGACAAGCTGACAGTCAAAGCGCATCTTGTACATGTGTTGCGCTATTCTTTGAGAGACGTGGAGTATTAGGGGGTTGGGGGGACGACAATGCCATGCCCATGCTAGGAGCTAGTAGGCCATTCCGCTTACAGGGAAACAGCCAAAAGGTGTTTGGGGGAACGGGGAAACAAAGAGCACCACGAGAAATGAAAGCAGGTAATATTGCTGTTAAACAGAAGTGATTCCAACTTTGAACCGAAGTACATGTGTCTGAGCATAAAACCATATGAGGCCACATCATCACTGCTTATGATACCGATAACAGCGATGCTAGGTGAGAGAAGACGACAGTGAGGCCTGTTCATTCTTTGTTTCTTTTATCAGTACCATGCTTTCAACAAAATTATTCATTACCCGAGACTTTCTGCTGCCCAAATGCCACTTTTTTCACAAAATAAATTAAATTCCATTGTAAAAGCATAAGGAGAGAATAAGTGCTGCAACTTCTTTACCGCGTTTTGATGACCACATGTAAAGCATTAGGAACACTTTAGGCGTTTGTTGGCACATCTTTGTTCTTCACCTATAATCATCCTCATGTACGTAGAGTTCTATGTCGCCAGTTGCAGGGATTTAGGTGGACTTTGATTTGGCTGGACTGTGGACCTGATAAAAGTCCACAATGAACTTTTTGTTATGCATTATGAACTAAAATACCTAGTCTCATTGCTTCTGCGTTGGAACCATAAGCACCGTTAACAGGTGTTTAGCTTATGATGTTTTTATAAAAGACCAGCTGCTGATAATTTGTGGGGTTTTACATGCCAAAACTACATAACGAGGCACACCGTAGCGGAGGGCTCCATCGAATTTCGATTACTTGGGTGCTTTAATTTGCTCTAACATTGCGCAGTACATGGACCTCACGGCCACGACGGTCGCTTTTCACCTTTGTCAAAATGTGACTGCTGTGGCCAGGACCAAAGAGGAATATTTTGGACAGCAGCCACGCAATGTAACTTGCCGTAACCACTAACACAACACAAAGCGACAGACCACCTGCTCAATTACCTAATCACAATGCCGTTTCAATTGTGAAAGTCATAAATGCTCATGGTAACCTTCATCCTATGCTAATGGCAGCAATGAAGACATTTAGCTGTGAGGTTTGTCTCACATTTATTCTACCTAAATCTGATTTTGAAATGACATCGCATCACTGAAAAATTTGAAGCACACGGAGCAGCTCGGGTCCCTTTTCTTGGTCATTAGATGAAAGCATTCTAGAGAAGTAACGAAAAGTGAACACTTGTGCTAAGCAAACGATTTGGAGCTTTGAGCAAACCACAATTGGTACTTAGTTGCCAAATAATGTGAATGCAACAGCACACGTTTGCCTAGCTCTTTCTACAAATGATGCCACTGTGGCTTTGTTTCGAACCTCTTTCTACAAATAATACTGGCGTTTTCTTGTGAACACGCAGTGCTTAATTTTAGGCAAATATTAAACGTTGGAACTTATGCAAGCGTTAAGACAAACACTTGCCAGGCTATGGCGGGCGCACCATTTTGGGAAAGAAAAAAAAGAAGTCTGGAACCTGTATGTTTTGAGCAGCTTTTTTTTTTTTTGCCTTGGTGATCATCTCAAAAAATATCTGCTCAGGAAGTAATTTATGCATGTTGGTATTAAATGTGAAGCATTTCTTTGTGGATTGCAGGCACTTTGAGCGTTTCTATCTACGTATCTATCTATCTAGCCGCCAACGTCTGGGTGCTCTCGTGATCGCCTCTTTAACTTGGTGTAAACCAAAATTGGCAGGGAAGGGTAAGAGTTTGGGGAATAAGACTGTCTGGTCACGACATGACTATCATGAAAATCTTGTAGCGTACGTCGTCAAACCCTTTCCTCCGGACACGTGTGGCTTACACCTGTATGCCACGGGCCGTGGTACGTGGGTATGTGCCACAGGAGATTAACAGTTTATATCTGTCCCAGAACAGCGAGTACAGATGTAAGGAACTTAGATGTGAGAGCGTTAAGAGAAACTGACATCGGCAGCATAGACCCAACGAATGCAAAGATAAAAAATCAGGATCTCAGCAGGAATCGAACCCAAGCATTCTGCACAGCAATCAGCTATTCTACCACAGAGCCATGCCAGGTCTTCAAACTGCTTTGGAAAAAGACAACATGCAGGCATAAGGTCGGTGCAACTTCAATTGGGATTCTAGTTCTGGCTATCTCATTTTATAACAAAGCAATAAACATTTCATATGTAAACCTACGACACAGGCGTCTTGCTGAGTTAACGTCAATTGTGGTTCCAATGCTTACTCCACTTTTATAGTAGTCTAATAAACATTACATTTGTATTCCTATGATTCTGCAAGCTATATTCAAGCGTTGCTCGGCCCCGGGGGAATACGCTAACAAAAGTTGCGTGTTATTTTCACATCGTCCCACCGTAAGGCACGCTTCGTTTCGATAATACTGACGCCTGTGCTTTAACGTGAGTGCTGACGTTATGTGAGACTCATTGTAGTCACTAGTAGGCGCCAGTGTAGTGGACTTTCCTGGTAAGGCCATGATGTGCACACAACTATTGCACTTAACGTCGATCCACTTCGTACCTCTTGCCTCAAAGCATAAAAAAATCAGCATACGCTTCTGTATTAACGCTTAGCATAAAGAACATCACGGACTAATACAAGAACAACATTTCAGTCTACCACAGCTGGTGCTGGTAGTGCTCACTCTAGTGGTAGCGTCTATACGCAACTATAAACAACCAGTCCTCACATTTGCATGTTTTCTAGATACGTGAATGCGTATGAAACTTCGACATATGTTTACTGAGTACATACTACATTTATCCGCCTCATAACGTTATGTTCATTTTGAAAAGTGCCACACAGCAAACTTCGTGATGCATGCTTCGCATATAATTGATTCCCATGGTACCCGAGATATGCCGAATTTTTTTTAACAGTAGCAATGTGCACTTAAGCGACTGTTTTAGATGTTTAGAAAGTTCGATAAACAACTGTATCGCACACGAACACTATATGCTACTCTTTAACTGAAGCGCGTGCCTGAACACGACTTTGTTCAAAATATCTTGAACTAACTGTGATGCATTGACTTTGTATTTTAAATAATGCACCATTTTACGTACACTAGTTTTTAGGAAGGTCTATTTCCTATTTGGCACCCACTGTCCTGCTGGCAGTCAGCTTCCAAACATAATCACTTTCAATTAGGATATCAAGCAGTGACCACAGTGGCAATAGGCTGAAGATAGAATACTATAATGATTTTAATTAGCAATTGGTGACATGTGCCATGTAGTTGTTAAGAGAATTACAGGGCCTTAGCAATTATTTGCTTTTTATATATGATAAACACTTGAAAATGTGGGCTCAGTTCATCTTTTAAAAAAATTATATTTTAAAAAGGCTGAGAAAGCTTACCAAGAGCTGTTACTTCATGCACTTTTATCTACATCTGTAAAGCACGAAGCGTCACCTTCAAATATTCTTTTGAGCCAACAAAGACCACTGCAAAAGCATATCTGGTATACAAAGTGTAAAATTACTGCGTGCTTTATTTCTATAACTAGCAATGTTTGAATACACTTGCCTGAAATCCCCTCCCTATTGCACACTGTCAATGTGCGGGTGTCGCTCTCGGTGCTTTCCACTTAGCAGCTGAATGCTTCTTTCTGGTTTTCCATTCAATCTAGTCGATAGACCTGCAAGAAGCAGAGTTCACATTTGTTATATTTTGCACAGGTATAGAATGCACATACATTACAGACTTTGCCATACGTGCTTGCCATATTCAGACTCCCTATGGAGAGGTGAGCACGTGGATTTTTTTAAATCTTGCTTAAAAATAGTGCGAAGCACATAGACATGAGTGCCAATATAACCATTTACTCTGTAGCTAAATATTCTGCGTCAAGTTTACTATTGATTGCTAAGGTTTAATGTGCCAAAAGCCCAACATGATTGTGAAGCATGGCGTAATGAAGGGTTCCAGATAATCTCGATCACCTGGGGTTCCTGGCCAAGACCTAACCTGCATCTTTCGGGTCAGCAGCCAAGTACCGTTACCCTAAGCTTCTGCTGCTTGTCATGAAGTTTATTTTTTCTCTCTGTAGGCCGAAGGTAGAATACATAAACAAGACTAACATAAGCAAAAAAAGCATTTAATGGGATTAATCACATCGGATGTGCAAGGCTTGTTAAGATGAGAAGCAGCAGCAATGTGTGGCCATTTAAAACTACTTAGCCAGAATAAGGAGCTACACAAAGCAATCAGGATGGCTTTGGTACACTCATAAAAAAAATGAGGTTTCAAAGGTATGGCAAGGAAAAGGCAGTATGCCCTTCCTAGTTTTTGACTGCAATTGGAGTGTATTATAAGTCATTAGCATTAGCTAACAATATATTTACAAACCTTAAATTCATCATTGCGACACATGAAATTCCACTACTTTTGAGTTTTTAAAGCAGCTCAAGCAGAGTATAAGGAAACAAAGGTAAGAACACCAGTTGGAACTTAGAGCTCACACTGTCATCTTCTCCCCTTCTACCCCTACCTTTGTTTCCTTTTACTCTGAGTTGTGCTAAACACTCAGATTTCATGGGATACAAACTCGCCCATAGTGCTACTCTTGTCCACTGCTTTCTTTCTGAAGGCAGCAACAATGCTCACAACTGCAAGTCCACTGATGGTCTTGTCGCAACTCCATCTCGTTGCAATCATCTGAAATAAGAAAGGTAGATGCATGGTGGCTTGTTTCAGAATGCAATAACGTTCCCTGCTTAACAAGAGACATATGGTCAAAGTAACCCTAAATTGGTCCAACAAAATAGCAATAAGAATTAAGCAAAATTTGCAAGGCAGAGACTTAAAGAAGGGAGAAATCACAGCAGCCTGCTACAGTGCAGTTCGATACATGTTTCCTCAAGGTGAAACTTCATATCTGAACAACTTTTTCTTGATCTGGGGCTCGCACCCAAGGCCTTAATAAACATTCAATAAGATTGCACAACTTAATAAACATTCAGTAAGATTGCACATTTAAAATTATTTTGGAATATAGTTCAAAGCAGAAACTGCCTCTAAAGTGTTTGGTGCAAAGAAGGAAATTGGACGTTACTATTCTCAGTTTTCAGAGAATGATATTGTAGTACACAGGTAGTTTTACAACTCAAGACGAGTTTGATGTTTCTTGACACGCTCACAACTGTCAATTAAGCCGCATTCATCTTTACTCACTGATGCACAGAATTAATCTGGGCCTACCCGCTCCACTTCTGCACATTTGATGTGTTCAGAAATGTGTTTTAATTAACCCCTGCCTCCGCGGTGACCCACTCTCAGTAAGATACTCATTCACGAGTACAACCGTACAATCTCGCACCAGAACTAAATATGTATCGCACCGCGCTGCGATCCTAAAGCGTCTTCTTTCAAAGCACTAAAGGAAATTGCCGGGACGTCAGCACAGTGGCGATCAAGAAATCTGATCCGTGCCAGCTCGCGCGCTTCTCATCTTCAGCGCCTTGTTTTTGCGAGCGGGGGAAGCTAACTACGACGCCCCGACGAAATAGTCTCGGTGGGATTACCGCAGCTCACAGATGAACCTTTTTGAGATCGGCGAAAGCGATAGCGGAAGGCTGTATACAGGCTGCCCAACGAATAACCCTGCACGCATAGTCAAGCCCACGGTGCTTGACTATGCGTTCTACGTGCGTAATAAAACAACAGTTAGCAACGATTTCACGATCAACAGTGTACTTGATGAACTTGCGGCATAAAAGTGATTAATTTGGTCCGCGAAAATATACTTTCACTCAATATTCCGTAGTAGCGTGCTCAGCCGCAGCGTCTGAATTTTTTCTCCCAGTGCAGCGCGGATGTCATCTCTGACTGCGCTTTCATGTGCTATTTTTAGTAGATGTGAGCGATACGCAAGACCCAAATGAGCACCCCGTCAATGCACAAGTTCGTGCAAGGACACACCAAACAAGACGCGAATCACCAAGGCTAAACGAAGTAACAAGCACCGCCACACGATTCGGCAACGACTTTCCCAGGGCGACCAGTCATATACGGCAAGCTCTGCGGTTCAGCTACATGAACACCAAGAACGACGGCTGAACGTCGCCAAAACAACTCGCACAACATTAGCCTGAAATAATGCATGTTGCTGGGCGAGTAGACCGTACATCGTTAAACAAGGTGCCACGCAAATGAAACACGTACGTACACGAAGAGAACGAGGACGGGCGCGATCTCGTTCCCTTCTTGTCCGTGTTTCTTTTGCGCAGTAAAGTCTTATTGCGCAGCACCTTGGCACGCCATATCGAAAGGCGGGCGCACGGGAACGCAGTGGGTCGGTGATTTGTGGGTATACAACTCCCTGACACCACAAAAACATAAAGTTATTGGAACTTACCGTACAATGCTTTGACAGGAGCCGTCGAGTATGCCACGATGTCGACGCTGCACGGCTGGACTTCGTAGC
Organism: Rhipicephalus appendiculatus; assembly: GCA_030522465.1. Classification (NCBI taxonomy): domain Eukaryota; kingdom Metazoa; phylum Arthropoda; class Arachnida; order Ixodida; family Ixodidae; genus Rhipicephalus; species Rhipicephalus appendiculatus. Next base: position 46,176 of record JALIZH010026016.1, on the reverse strand, counting down.
GAAAGCGCGGGAAGATATCCAATCCACCAGAACAAAACCGCCGCCGCCATTGCTCGTAAAAGCTCATTGTACCAAGCGACCAAGCCACCAACCCATTGCATCAAGCTACCATCGCAAGAAGTGTTCTTGAGCGCGATGGCGTCGTGCGGTGGTGCGATTGCCTCGCGGATTCCGAGCAAAGAAATAGTGCATTCGAAGTTTTAATGCTGCAACAGCGAAATCACACTGGTACGGGCGCTTGTAAATTGTAGAATATAACCGCATTGACGAAAAACCAATCACAATAAACGTAACTAGTTATCATGCCCCCTAATAAAATTCGGTTGGGAGATTGGTTCGGTACCGTTGACGCGCGCTACAGGATGCGGCGCTAACGGCGTTTGTGCGGCTTCGGTCCCGTAGGCAGCCCCTATAAATGTACGGTTTTTGCTAACAGTGAAGGCTTGGAAGGCAATAATGCACGATAAGAAAGCTGTGGCCATTGCGGTCGTAAATCAGCCCTCGCCCAGACTAGGCGCGCGTGTGGAAGCCCTTGTATTTGGTTGTCCTTCGCATTACAGACACCTTACTGGACCATAAGTACACGTTGATGACGACACGGCGGGGTGATGACGACTGCAGGAATTTTACGTCCTGAAACCACGATATGATTACGAGGGTCGCCGTAGTGAAACGATGTGAAAATTTTGACCGTCTAGGGTTTTTTTTTTTTTTTTTTTTTTTTTTTTTTTTTTTTTTTTTTTTTTTAACGTGCACCTAAATCTAAGTACACAGGCCTCTAGCATTTCACCTCCATCGAAAATGTGGCCGCCGCGTCCGGGATTTGATCCCGCAACCTTCGGGTCAGCAGCCGAGCGCTGTAACCATTAGACCACCGCGGTGGCCGGGTAGCAGCAACGTATCTTTGTCTGCTCTGAGACGTGGACGGGTTCACTCACTAATACACAATTACCTCACTTTGCGCTTACTGCATCTATGCAACTCATTCAGTAGCATAGCCAGAAATTTTTTTTTTCGGGGGGGGTTCAACCATACTTTATGTATGTTCGTGCGTGCGTTTGTATGTGTGCGTGCATATATACGCAAGCAAAACTGAAAAAATTTCGGGGAGGGGGGGGGGGGGGTTGAACCCCCTCAACCCCCTCCCCCCCTTGGCTACGCCACTGAACTCCTTCAAGCTTTGCAAGTTCATTCCACCATCTAATTGTCTGCCGTCAACAATAGCGCTTCCTTCACCTTAGCGCCCATTCTGCAGTGTTTTTATTACTTTCTTTAACAATTTAGGATCCGAACGCGCTACACGATCTGCGCGGCTACATCACCAGGAACAGTGGGCCGCGCAGACTCGCGTTTCGTGTTGCGTCAGCGCCGTGATACAGTGTACGTGGTCTGATCAACAAGGCATGCGTGTTTATGGGCGAAATCATCGCGCTAATTTGCACCGGTCTTTTTATAGCACAGCCGCTCTATTGCTACTTGCACGTAGTATAGCGAATAGAAGCAACGTTATTATGTCGATTGCCCTGTACCACCATGCGTGCATCAGGAAGGCGTCCAGACATGCTTCCGCGCACGATTGTAGTTAGGTCATAAATCAAGGGTCTTAGCACTGCGCAAAGAAATTAATTTCACGCACTCAAGCAAATGTGAAGCAAACACTCAGGTTATGCAGCAAAAGGAGAGGAAAACTGGAGGGAGAGGAAATGCGTGGATGTTAACCAGTTTAGGATAACCGGTATCTAATAATAATAATAACAATAATAATAATAATAATAATAATAATAATAATAATAATAATAATAATAATAATAATAATAATAATAATAATATCTGGGGTTCTACGTCCCAAAAACACAATGTGATTAGGAGGGACGCCGTACTGAAGTGGAAGCTGTAACTTGAAGTGGAAAATTTGTAACTTCAATTCAATTTCATTGCAAGCGTAGCACCACTGTTTGCGGAGCGAAAGTAAAGGACACGCGCACGTTTACTTTCATCCGCCGCGGTGGTGTAGCGGTTACGGTGCTCGGCTGCTGACCTGAAGAAGAAGAAGAAATGGTAGAGAAGGAAAGGCAGGGAGGTTAACCAGTCCAGGATAACCGGTTTGCTACCCTGCACGTGGGAAGGGGATGGGGAGATTGAAAGAGGGAGGGGAAAGAGTGGAAAGAGAGAGAAAGATAGCACATAACACAGCACACACACAAACAAGCAGTCATTGACAGTCCATCACGCTGGTGTGGTACGCGACATCGCTGTCAGAGCCGCTTGTCCAAGTTCGTTTTTCTTAGAAACTTCAGTAGTTCCTTGCTGACCTGAAGGTCGCGGGTTCGATCCCGGCCACAGCGGTCGCATTTCGATGGAGGTGAAATGGTAGAGACCCGTGTACTGTGCGATGTCAGTGCTCGTTAAAGAACACTAGATGGTCGAAATTTCCGGAGCCGTGAACTATGGCGTCCATCATAATCATATCCTGGTTTTGAATCGTAAAACCCCAGATATTAAAAAAATCGCATTGATTTTCCGCCCCCTTTTCTAAATACTTTAATGTTATCGATGAAACAACATTCAGAACTGAAGCACGAGAAAATAAACGTGTATTGTGTGAGCAAGCGCACTGTGCGCCCAAGGTGGGCAGCCGCGGGCCTTCGCCACCTCTCGACCCCGTTGAACGAGGCTGCACTGATTCTTCAGCACGAGGAAAATTAATTTACGGCTGCTCAATGCCTTCCTGACATCGCGAGATTCTCGCGCGGCGATGCACATCTTACACGGACGCTAAGAGCAGAAAATATGGGTGCATTTGTTTCCTTTTATTGAATTCTTAGGCATACGTAGTCATTATGCGAGAATATTTTGATATAGCGTTATGGTTTCTGTACAGGGGCGGGTCGCACCACGCCTGCTAAATTAGTTCTTTCAGCTTCGAACAATTTTTTAAAAAGTGAAGGAAACTGAAAATGAATATATAGTGCTAAGGGCTCGTATTTCTTGATGCTGCTGTTTCTGCTATATTTCATTCCACTGCACAATCCTTGCCGTAAGAAATTGAAAATGAGATGTATAAATCGCTTTGTTTCTCTAAAGATTTTTTCCTGCTGGTTTTACCTCAGTTGTATGTTTCATTTCCAAGCAGCAAAGGAAAAATAAGATAACCACTTTAACATCACACTCCTGAAACGTCAAGAAAAAAAAAATTAATTTTAGGAAAACCGAGCGCGGAGCTGCTGAAAAGACACCTCTTTGGCCCGGCGGAGTCGAGCGAAAAAGAAAAAAAAATATCCCTCGAGTGCCTTTCAAGAAGCGGGTCTTAGAAATTAACGCCCCCCGCTTGCGACAGGCGCGCCACCTCTCAGCTGTCGACAGCAGTTCGTTCTCCTTCTCGACTTCTCGGTTTCTTTACTCGCTGTATCGCGCACCCACCGTACAGGGACGCCCCGTCCCTACACTGTCTGTTATCTTTCAGCCTGCCGATTCCGGCGGGTATGATAATCAAGGAGGCAGAGCATGGCTGCTTCTTAAAACAAGAAAGAAAGAAGGAAAGAAAGAATGAGAGAAACGAGGTGTTACCGACGAACAAGCAGCAAATGCCAGGGCAGCAGGAGGCGTTGGAAAAATTCGCTCGGCCAAAACACCGCGTGCCAGCGTTCGAGACACACGACGAATATGTTATGCAGCTTTTTGCGCGATCGCAAAAGAGCAAAAAAAAAAACAAAAACAAAAAAAAAACAAGAGACATCGAACGTTACAAGAGAAGCCTGAGGTGACGGCTGCGCGACGACAATGGTTGGAAAACTTTCAATCGTGGAGCACGAAATGAGCGAGACAAAAAGAAAAAAGTAAATGAAAAAAGAAAATAAAAGGGAGCTCGTCGCGGTGATGTGGCGTGGGAGGGGGGGGGGAGGCGAAAATGAGTTGCCGCCGCTACTGCGAGTGCATTAGTAAGATTCGTCGTTATACATTCAACATTTTTATTGCATCTTTTCGTTTGTTTTTTTTTTTTTCCAGCAAGAAGCCGCGCCCACCTTGCGTTTCCATTATTCATATTATTCCTGTCTCCCAAGATGTCTGCCTCTTGCTGCATATTTTTCTTTTTTTTTCCTTTTTTCTTTCTTTCTTTTTTTTTATTTCGCTGGCCGTGTTCTATTAGCGCACTCAAGCGGTACGCGCAAATTATTGCGCCGCTGGCCTTGCCCTGCCCTTTGTAAAAATAATTAAAATAAAGAAAATAAATCGAGACTGGCAATATGTTACAAAGGCAAAATTGGACAGCTCTTTCTGGAGGTACAAAAGAACGTGCGTATCGCTTTAGAAGGAAATAAAAAAGAAAATAATTGAATAGAACGTTCGACCCTGAGGGAATTCTAGACTGAAATCAGGTGTGAGCTAGAAGCGAGAAAAAGAAAAAAATTAGGGCCTTAAAAAAAACTAAATGTATTTTATCAGCTGCGAATTGAAAGGCGCGAGAACATGCCAGAAGGCGAGCTGTTGGCATCAATTAGAGAGCGGGCATTTTTCGTAAAAATCTGGATCAACCAAACTACAAAAAAAGAGAACAAATGCCGAGAAACGGGAAATAAATATAAGAAAAAATTAAAGTGAGGAGTAAAGTTTACGGAGGACGCTTACGTGGAACGAAAATGAGTTCAATGAAATAATTTAAACATATGCCAACGTAAAAATAATACACGCCAATAAAGTATACAGCGTATGCACAGACATACCACTCGCACATACCTTAAAGCCGATGCATGCGAGGTTTGCAGGAATTTGAAAAAACAACAAAAGAAACAAAGACATATCATACAAAATTTATGCGATGAAGTCAGAAATTGAAGTCGAATGACGAACGCTGCAGAAGCCTGAAGTTAAAAAATAGCGAGAAAGTTGTAAAAAGTAACAGATTTAAAAATAAAGCGGATTTCACTCCCGACTTTTGCAAGCTGTCTGGGAGGATTCACATGAGGACGGCGAAACAATTTCGAAAAAAAAAAAAAGAAAGGATGGAGTGTAAGTGAAAAATTGCGAGATTACAAAATCTAAACTGTGGGTGTAAAAAGAAAGGCAAACACAAAAGACGATAAAAAAAAGAAAGAAAAAGGGGCGAGCTAAGGTGGGGGGAGGACTAAGCAGAACGATTACGTAGAAACGGGCAAAAAAAATCTTAGAGGGACAGTTTGTATTAAAAAAATGTTGAAAGAAAAACAAAAGGAAATTGTTTAAGGAGGAAACTCTAGGTGTCGGGAGGACGGGCGAAACATCGTGGGGCAGGGCCGACGGACGAGCGATTTTCGACTGTTCTTTCGAAGGCTTTTTTCTTTCTTTCTTTTTTTTCACGAACATCTTGTGGCAGCCCGCTGTACTACCGCCCTGCAGCCAGCATCGATCGTCCCTCGCCGTAAGACCAGGAGTGGGAACACGGGTGCGTACGTATTCGCCGACCGACGAAGGAAATTGGCGCGGGAAGTCAAGACGGCAGCTGGTGCTCTGGCACCGCGGTTTCGGGTTCCGACGCGCCCGCAGACACGGCGCTTAATCGACGACGACCGCGTTAACTCTCTCTCCCTCTCTCTTTCTCCCTCCCTTTCTCTGTAAAAGGATGGCCGCCCGCGTTGTCTTTCGTGGGTCGCAGGTGTTCGTGCAGCGTTCCGTTTCGAACACCTTCCCCTATCGCCGCAAGGACTCGCTTTCTGAGATGAAAACCATTACGTTTTGCCCGCCTTTCCGACAGAGACAGAGAAAGCGTGACAAACAACCAAGCGAACGAACAAGCAAATAAATAAATAAACAAACGTACAGACAAGCAAACAAATGAGCAAAGAACAGTACGAATTGAGATTAGCGGAATTGAACGAAGCCAGACGGAGTCGAAATGGACATCGTTTTCTGGAACCTGGGATATAAATGTTGACGGTGCCGTCATAGTACCTCACGATGATGGATCCGTCGCTGCGCTCCTGCCGTGCTTCCTAGCTTCCTATAAAGTAGACCGCACTTTACGAACCCTTGTGAACGTTTGTGTTCTTTTATTGCGATAGCAGTTATATTGACACTCGAGGAGCACTCTTGCCGTCGCCGTGATGTTCTGAATAAAGTCCAAATTGATAACATAGCATGCCGTATGTTGTGAGTGGGAGCGAAAACTTGCGGACGCTGTATATGGGCGCGCTTACAGCAGAGACGAAACGTGCCGGCCGGCTCCTTCGGGCGAATGAGCATGAAGGGATGCCTAGAGCGATGGGGGCGAAAGGGAGGGGGTTGCGGTTGAACTCGCTGGCGCGGGGGCTACCTTGACCGACATAAGTTGGAGGCTCCTATCCATGTACTACGTGCTATCTCACCGCTTACGCCACGCTGAAGTGATAGCATGAAAACCGCTTCGCCTTCTGAACCGACGGTATTTTTCTTACGCGAGCATTTGGCGGAGTTACGCCAGATCTTATCCTGAAGGATAAAGCTCCTAAAGCTGCAACCCTTACTTCGTATAGCATTCCAATTAGTCCCTATCGTATTCATCGTTTCTCCCTTACGGCGATACTGACCTTTCTTACACTTCATTTTCCTGTCTATTCTATCTGCCATTCTCTTCCCCTCCTCCCTTCCGAATAGTAGGGTAGCAAACCCGGCACGTTACTGATGTCAACCAGTCTGTCTTGCCACCTTCGTCTCTCCCTCTCTATCTCTCACCGGGTAATGAAACTATATCGTATCTGACGGCATGACCTGGATTTTGGGACATGTGCACATAGTGCCATATCTCGTGAACGACAGCGGTGGCCGACCGTAACGGAATGGGAAATAGGTGAAAAAAATCATATCTGATGAAAGAATTTAGTTACTAACCACGATTCCCTGTTACATACAGCAGAGATCCACTGGAACATTCTCGCAAAATAACAGTGCCGCACTAGTAACCGCTTGGGTGGCCTGCTACACGGCCCTGATTTGATCTATTCTTAGACATCGACAATGAAGAGTAGCCCTCCTCTTCGCGCTTGGGGTGAGGGGCAGTGGGTGGGCGTGCGTCGCGCAGGCACATCCTTGACTGGCACCCATAGCACGCAGATGGCGCGAGGTAGCCGCAGAGCTGGCCTAAAAGGAACGGCTGTTACCTGCACAGACTGGTTGACTAAAGGCTGGTTCACACCGAAGGCGGAGCGGCAAAGCGGGAAAGCGAGCTTTTCGAAGCGGCGAGGCGGCTAGTGCGCGCACCTGTTCAGACCGCACGCCGCCTTTGGCTGCTCGCGCGGCCGAGGAGGCGGGGCATCGCGCGCGTGTCGCTACCACGTGGCACTGCTTCTCCCAAAGATACACCTGCGCCACCGCCGCGCCATCGCCGCAGCGCGTTCTGATTGGCTGCGGCAAAGCGGCGACCTTGGGCGGGCGGCAAAAAATTGGTCCGGGAGCAATCGGACTTGCCGCCTCGTTTTCATCCCGCTTTCGCCGCCTGGAGAGGAGGTTTTCCCCGCTTTCCGCCTTGCCGCCTCGCCGCTTTGGCCGCCCCGCCTTCGGTGTGAACAAGCCTTAAAGGTCGGGTTCTTTTTTGCTTTTGCTTGTTGCGTCTGTACCCGCTCTCAGAACCCCAGCTGACCACTGGCTCAGAGGCCACGGCCTTGAGCCCACAGTCTTGATATTACTCTGCATCCATGACTGCGTTTCAGTACACTGGAGAGGTTCTTGCATTTTGAATGTATTGGATACCGGATAGCTGAAAACAATGCATATGCTCACGAAATTACAGTGAGAGGGCACTCAAGCGACATGGGCTCACTAAGTCTCATAAGTCTACCTTGTAAGTAGCCCTGCTTCTGTTTGCTTGAGATCTTAGATATCGATGAAAGCAAGAACAAAATATCTTCTTTTTTTGTGTCTTGTTAGGCGCATGGTCTTCATGAGTCCTAGTCCTGGTATCTCCTATGTTTCAGATCGTTGCTTTTTATAAATTACTGCCACGGCCTTGTTTTCTTTTTTTAAATCACTAGCGTTCGAAATATCTCAAGTGACGCCTTCTCCCTTCCTTCGTCGGTGTAAACGATACTGAGACAACTCCGACAGGACTCTGACGAAGGCTAGCCCACCATTCGAAAACTTTTAGTAAACACGCTCTGCAGAATGTTTCGTCGCTCTTACTCGCATACATCTATTTCCATTGGCTCTCAATTACGGGAAGCAAAACAGCTTCGTACGTGCATCCACTTGTCAACAGTGGAAACCACAGAATAGCCTATTACTTTATATGATTTTCCTATACTCTGCTGTTCAACAATAATTAAACAGTGGTGCAGTTAGGTTAAATCCCACGTATTCTTCCTATTGTGAAAAACTGTGTAGACGACGAGGAGTGCTAGTAGCATCATTAAGACCACATGAGTGTATTCCAATAAAGAAGAGGTGCTCGACGGGGAGCTTCACCATGAGGACGGCAGCTCGTCCTTTTCTCAACACCTGTGGTTTTTTGTTTGTATATTAGGGGGGGGATGTGCCTTTTTGGGCGCAAGCCTCCAGCCCCATATCTTATTTCCATCGGGATTGGGTCATTCATACATGTACATGATCGGTTTCCGGGCGTCCGGCAAAATGTACCCAGCCTTTATGACTGTACCACTAATAGTTATTGTGACACAGAAAGACGCTGAAATGGAAAACAATGTGAACAAGTGTTCCAACCAGTCATTTATCAAAACTGTTGGCCATTGTGGTCCAGACACAGCTCCTGTCTCACGATTCGTTTGCCGAACAGTTTTTCCAGGAGATTGATGAAATCTTTCGATGGTTTCTCTCTCTCCCGTGGGCCAGTCGAAGATCGTGGCCTTCCGGAATGGTTCTTCTGGACAATCTGGACAGTTCCTTCTCCCTAAAACACATCTCGCCAAAGAAGTAATTGATAGTCGCGTTGGTGCATCCCATTGAAACTTTATACTGAACTGCCTGGGATCTTCACCTACGTACTCTCTATGAGTACCACTTTAGAATGAATTTTCCTTGCTCAAAGTTAAGCATGACTTCAGCCATAGCCCAGTGCACGGGCCTCAAGCATTTCGCCTCTTCGTACACTGTACACCGTGTCTGCCAGTGCATCGCGGTAGCACGCACACGCTAACGTGCTTTTGCTGAAAACCTACTTCCCGTCGCGAAATTACGAGCGTTGGTAATGTCCCCGAACAGCGCGTGGCACAATCGTCAGCCCTTCCAGGACCTGCAAAAAAAAAAACGGCGCGCAGTGAATGCCTGTCCTTGAAAATCTGTTGTTCTTCCCTATTAATTTCGTTCTTTCTTTTTTATTTCTTCCTGTGCCTTTTCTTTTTCTTTCTTTTCTTCTTGAAAGCTGCTGTATGTTGCGCGGCCATGCGCACCACGCCCGCCGATCCGTGTCTGGAACAGTGGTCGTCACGGACAACGAGGTTTCCGTGAAATCAATACACCAAGGCCCAGGGACCACCACACCACATATCGCGCCTGTACGCACGCACGTAGGAACATTATAAGAAAACATACATGGGCACATACACTCGCGCGCGCACACACACACACACACACACACACACACACACACACACACACACACACGCACGCACGCACGCACGCACGCACGCGCGCACACACACGCGCGCGCACACACACACACACACACACACACACACACACACACACACACACACACACACACACACACACACACACACACACACACACACACACACACACACACACACACACACACACACACACACACACACACACACACACACACACACACACACACACACACACACACACACACACACACACACACACACACACACACACACACACACACACACACACACACACACACACACACACACACACACACACACACACACACACACACACACACACACACACACACACACACACACACACACACACACACACACACACACACACACACACACACACACACACACACACACACACACACACACACACACACACACACACACACACACACACACACACACACACACACACACACACACACACACACACACACACACACACACACACACACCGGGGCGCTATGTTGACGTGCAGTGGCCACCGAGTCAGCGCACGTGCCAGATCGGCCCAGATCCAACGCGTATATAAACCGACAAGGCTGAGCCCAGCGTGAAAACGGTTTCCGGTATTGTTTGCCTTTGAGCTTCTTTCAGCGATCAGCTTCGAAGTCGATCTCCCACATATATGGGCTGCCGTTTTGTTTTCTTCTCCTTCTTCTTCTTCCTCGTCGGGTAATAAAGATGGCCGTCTGCGGCAAAATAAGCGGCTTTCAATGGAAAAAGAGCCGCAACAAAAAAGAAACACAGAAAAACAAACGAGACGACAAGTGTGTACGGGGCACAAACGCATGGAGGGGGGTTTCAATACGTAAAAGCGCTGGCGTCGGCCGTAGCCTGGTCGGGGCGTGGTTGGGGCCGATCTCGCTCCAACAGCTGTCAGCGCTCAAATCAAGAGCGATGAGACCCGGATCTGCAGGCAGGCCTGGCCGGAGGCAGCTGACACACGAGCCTGCAGTGTATGTAGCCACCGTGCTGCTGCGATACAGCCCCGGCGGCATTCGCAACTGCTGAAACGCCGGACTATGCAGCAGCCTCCTGTGTGGCTAGCTGAGCCGGAGTGCAAACCCACGCCTTCCATCACGCCGACGCCTATGCCAGAACAGCCGGTATTTTTTTGTTGTTATTATGAAGACCCTTTCTCGAGCGGCTATTTCTCATCCTGTCCGCCGGCTTACAAGCTGGATAAAGCGCAGCGCCCTCTGTAGCACGCACGGACGCACGGACGCTGCAGGGCTTTTGCCGAACGCGTGCGGCCGTTTAAGGTTCACGCAAGCAGCGATATACGCAGATCGGGGATTTTCTTTCTCCGGGCAACAGGAGGAATGAATTGATTCTTATGCAAAAAAGCAAGGCTTGCCATTCTGTCGGAGAAGGCTTTGGGCTCCTTTGTAAGCGGCGGTATTCGGGAGCTAATGTAATGCGCAAAAAGCCTGACTTACAAGCAGGATTACGCAGGTTGAATACCTCGTCAATGATTGATGGACACGGCCTGTGGGCCGGGTGTAGGCGCAATATGCACAGCGTGGTTCAATGCCAAAGAAGCGATCCGCTTTTTGCGTGTGGAACTGTTTCGCGGCGTTGAATCTCGCGTAGCGGTCACTCAAAAAGATGTTCTTTCAACAGTTTGGAAAACAGTGAATATGTATCAACTTTTCGAACGATTATTGGGATGTTCTGTTGCATCGAGACGTCAAAAAAGTTCCTTAAAAGACAGGCGAGAAAATTTTGTTTGTTTGATTCCTTTGCTTATGTATCTTTCTTGCTGTCTGCTCACGTGACTGCTGAATACATGGTGCTGTCGTTGCTGCTGTTGCTTCTGATGCTGTTGTTGTTGTTGTCGTTGTTGTTGTTGTTGTTGTTGTTGTTGTTGTTGTTGTTGTTGTTGTTGTTGTTGTTGCTGTTGTTGTTGTTGTTGTTGTTGTTGTTGTTGCTGTTGTTGTTGTTGTTGTTGCTGCATTGGGCATGGCACATGCCCAATGCAGGGGATTGGCCGAGTAGTGGGTCATTTTTTTTCAGTAATTCTTGCCGTGTGTAATTCCCGGATGGGATAGTCAAATAATGTGTTGATTTGGAGTGCCAATTTTCAGTCAGGAAATATCTAAAGCACGCAGAATTTAGCAAGATATTCTTTTAGACGCAATGATCAATTCCTCCATGGCGAAGAAAACACGCCTGCGGCTGTATCCGAGAATAGTGACCCCAAAAAGAAGAACCGGTTCTGACCAGCTTTCGAAAAGGCGGTATTAGTATTCTTTTCCTCAGTGTAGTGAACCAGCGACAATATAAAAAATATAGACGAACTGTTTCTTCTTAGTTTAGAGCTGAAAAATAAAAAAATTGGGAAGGTAGGCTACGTTAGAGCCGGCTATCCCAACACCATGGTTCTCTTGATTACAGAAAAGGCACAGAGGGAAGGCCACTAAACCGGACCAAATGTAAGTAAATATTGAGGGAAGCAGCGCGGCATCGAAATTTACTGATTACAACTTCCATCACCTTTGAAATAGGGAACTAAAAGATGCTTGCACTCTGGCGAAGCAGTCAGTACTGAGTCTGATATGCTTTTACTGGGTGTAAAAAGTGTTAAATCTCACCATTGTGATGTGCGCTGTTAGTGTAAAAACACAAATAATCGGCGCATAAAACGACGTCTTAGCAGGAGAATCTGTCACTTCATTCAAAAACAAACATTTCTGGCCAGATACTCAGATTCCATGAATACATTGCAGATCAGCGAGAACTTGCAGTATAGTGTCTCCAGATGCGTAGAGAGAAGAGCCCACAGATAAAGAGCCAGTGATAATTGCCGCTACTGTAACTGATGCACCTAACTTTCGTAAAGCTAATATTATCGTCATAAATTCACCAAGAAAGACAGGAAGGAAGTCAGGCAATCGTAATGAAAAAGGGCCGCAAATACAGGACAAAATATTCCGATGCCAGATCTGTCCTCGCGTCGGTTCCAATAACAACTTTCGCTGTTAGAGTGTTTAGGTGCTCTTGCAACAAGCCACTTAAAATGCCGTGAGGTAGTACTTTCGCGTAATTCGGAAAAATATCGTGATACACAATTTCTGGAGAGTTATGTTGCGTAGTAGCCTATGACAAATACGTACACATTGTGGTGATGGATCACGTTGATGATGACGATGTTTCACAACTGACCGCTCTTACTCGTCTTACGTGTTTATTCTTGCGAGTGTGCGTTAATGTTTTAACTCGATAGCGTTAAAGAGCTCGTTTCGCAGAAATTCCGGCGTCGGCGTCGGCGTCGGTGTCGTTGGTTGCGAGCGAAAAATCATCATCTTGTCCGTGACCGAAAAATCGAGAAAGATGCAAATAAAATAAATAATAAAAATTTTCGGGTCCGAGTGAGGATCGAACCCGGGTCGTCTGCGTGGCAAGCAGGTGTTCTACCACACAGCCACGCCTCTGCTTGGGAATACTGTGAAAATAACTTCCTCTGCTTGGAAATGCAGTGAAAATAACTTTCATGCTTCGCAAGCATCCTTTATATAGGCGTCACAATATAACATGTAATATCCCAGGAATATTGCGTGGCACAAGCGTACATTGTCATCGGGCGTCAGAATATGTGACTATCATAACGATTTCATAGTTTAAAGCTAGCCACCCATTACAAACGTCACACACCTTACTGCGCGTATTCCCTTAACACCACGTAGTGGGTGCATAGCAAGTTGGAAAACATTTCCCACATTTGCCGCGCATAATTGCTCCTGGTTTAAACCTTACTACCCATTACATAGTATGCACTAAGTGATTCAAGTAGGCACTCGGGACAGGATATCGCTATCGCGTTTAACTCTTAAAGGCGAAGATTAAGGGTCCCCCCAATTTTTTTAGCTTACTTTAGTTATAACGATGGTAGACCAAGTAGCCTAACAGACTGCACTTCTGAACGCACCTGTAATGCGAAGTTAGTCCAGGAGCGGACAGCGATATTGCTTCGCTGTTTTCGAGCCCACGAACAGTAATTTTCATGCATTCGCCACATCCAGGGTTGCCGTTGGGTGGACATGAAAAGGCGCCAGAACTAACGCCAAAAGTAGCCAAAGTAGCCATGTCATTTGATATTATCGCCAAATTTCTAGCCAAATAGAACAGAAGCGGTATCATCAATACAGTCTTTAAAGACTATTGAAGAATAAATAAAACCATTTTGAATAAGTAAAACCACAAGTTTAAAAGAGCCATGGCGCCAACTGGAAATTTTCGTCGCCAACGGGGTCCAAAAGTAGCCAATTTGGAGCAAAGTAGACACCAACGGCAACCCTGGACACATCAGATCACGGTGCCTATATATCGCGTTCGTTATGCAATAGCACGGCGCACATTATCTCTCTGGTTAAATCTTTGTGTCACTAAAGCAAAGAAATCCAAAGTTTCAAAAGAAGGTAATTTAGATAGGAATCATACGAAAACGTCGGTTATTCATGCACGTAACTTTTTGTCTTACTTCCCTCGTAGGCTCACAGCCATTGAAGATTCCGTGAATCAGACGCAGCTTCCGTGAATCAGAACACATTATATCAAATAAGTTTTGACAGCAACATGGCTATTTCGGCCGGCATCTCAAGAGAAAGATGGAGGGAATAAAGAAAAATTCAGGCAGCTTCGTTCTAGTGGTGCCAAGCCTGAAGGAAGTACGGAGCTGGGCAGCCTTTCTTTCTCTTCGGTTCTCTCTTTCTTTCCTGTTCTCCTTCCTTGTTTTTTATGTGTCTTCTCTCATTATTTCTATTTATTCCTATTGTTCTTCCTATGCCTTCCTTTCTTTCTTTCTCTTTCTATTTTTCGCTTCCTTCCTCTTTGAATTTTTATGCGTGGTTTGTGTTGTCGTGTTTCCCTAGCCATAGCAGTAATGTCCGCACTTTATATCATCGCCAAGGTGCTCGAAAAACAAGAGGAAGAAGACTTCTCTTTGGCGCGAGCGCGCGCTCAATGTGCTACAGCTGGCTTGCCTGCGTGACGCCAAGCGACGACGACAGAATACGACAGCCTGGCCCCCTAAAGTGCACCGCAATTAAAAACGCCAGGCCTGCGTAGAACGCGCAGCACAGTCACCGCGAAAATTGGAAGAGCAGCCTTTCTAGAGCCTTTTCTAAACACACTTGGAGCAACTACAACAGGTACACTTGCATGCCACCCACTACGCTATAAATCGTCATAATTTTTGTGAAGCAGGGAAGCTCCCACTACGCCATTATTCGTTCTTCGGCGAAGCTTGGTACCGTGCACACACCTGTAAGGCATTATGTGCACTTTGTTGATGCTGTGGTTGATGACGACGAACAATTATGGCTGAGCGTTATGTGACAGGTTGGAAGCATTGAGCGAGCTAATCGTTACGTGATTCGTATTGTGTGACGTCTGGTTGTTAAGTTACTCTTCTGAAACGCTCTAGTACACGTGTTAACGCGACGACTCCTTCCCCGACATGAAGCCCGCATAGGTTCTGTTTGCAAAGGATTTCCGTGCACCGGCGTGGCTCTGTGGTAGAATATTGGGCGGCCACGCAGAGTTCCGGGTTCGAAGCCCATTCTCTCCGGGATATATTTTTATTTATCTCGTTTTCTTTTTCTTATTTCGCGCGATAGCGGTTAGACACCGGCGGCGGAAAACTACGGCGCCAAAGGCTGCCGTTGTTGTGATCTCATAATAGGTTTCGCTGTAAAAGGCAGGGAGATTAACTAAATTATGCCCAGTTTGCTACAAGGGGAGGGAAATGAAGGGGTAAAAGAGAGAGAAAGAGAGTAAACGTTAGTGCCAACAGTTTGCTAGACAACGTTCATGCTGAACACACCTCAAAACGACCATTTACACAGACGAAATGTCACGGAAAAAGCATGACAGCTGTCCTATCCGCCGCGCTCTCTTAGGGGCATCCATGGTGTTGCACTTCTATGCTCGATGACTCCGATTTGATTCCCACCCGTAGTGGCCGCATTTCGGTGGGAGGGAAACGCAAGGAAATCCGTGTACTCAGATTAAGCGCACGTCAAAACCCCCCGCGGTCGAAATTATTTCGAAGTCCCCAATAATGGTGTGCCTCATAACCATATCCTGGTGTCGTAACTCAAAACTGCCCAATTTAGATCTTTTGAAGCATCGTACTCTCTGCTCTTTTTTCTTGAGACACAGTTTCGGCAACGATACGACCAATATTAACACTAAATAACATGACAATCAAGTTAAATTGTGGCGAGTCCGAGTTTGAAGGGCCAGATCGATTGGATTGAAACGTGTCACATTAATTTATTGGTTTCACTTGGCACAGTAAGATAAATCAGAAGACCATATCAAGTGATCTTGCTTCCACTAGCATGCCACAATTCTTCGTGCCTTCTACCTCAAACTGAAGCACCAAATTGCGCGGCAAGGGGGGCCAGAGAAGGCAGAAAGAAGTAGACCAGGAAACATACGCTGCCTTCTCTTAATTAAGGGCGCCATAACTTTGATAAATGAGCTAAGCGTACGACTTGAACGACTTTCTCGAGTGAAATGAAAAAAAAAAACATACAGTTTCGTGTTTCTCACCCAGTCAACTCTTTACTCGTAGCAGCTCGCAACCGGTCTCCATCTTTCGACCGGTACGGACAAGGGGCTCGCAATCAACGCAACCGGCGCGCGAGGTTTCGAAGCACAGAGAAAAAAAATTAATAAAGGCCACCTCCAACCGCACGTCGACAACGGGATTTCGTACCTCATTTCTAGACGTACGGGACGAAATCTTCCCAGCGAAACTCATCTTGCAAAGTTTTCTACCGGGTTCAGCTCCTCCGCCACCTTTTCCATCTTTCCCTCCTCTCCCTTCCGGCCTCCTTCCGGCTTCCCGAATCAGTAGGAAGTCCTCGAGCGGACACTCAAAGTGAGCGAACGCGTCGGTAATCGCTTCTCACAAAAGCCGTTTAGTCCCCTACCGGGCATCCAATAAGAGCCCCCCCTCACAACGTGTAGAGACATCTTGGAGGAGGAGATGAGGGGAGAGAGGGCGCGGTCTGGAGAATGAGGATGTCCCCCGGCTCAAGCATCGGTACAACCCCACCGACAGAATCGGAGACAAGACGAGGGGGGTTACCGAGACGTTGGCGCGAAACTCAATGGGCATAGGTTTGCCGAATCCGGCCTCGAAGCAATCAGCGAGTCTTCTAGCTAGCCGCGAAGGCTACCCGCTGGGAGGAAGGCGCCGCGACTCCTGGTGGCCCAGGAAATGAGGCGACGCCAAGCGGCCGTCGCGAGAAGCCGAGGGGATTTTCCAGCCTGGCGTACACTGTACACCATGGGGCGAGGTATGAATCAGTGTGAGACTGTTAGGCTCTGTTTCGGAACACCGTTGTACCTCGGTGTCACCACACACCGCTCTATGCAGGCATCAGGCCTTTAGGCAAGGGGGGGGGGGGGGGTGCCCTAGGGGCCCGGGCCCCTCCGAAAATTTGATGGAGGGAGGAGTTTTACTGGAAATACACAATGAAAATAGGTGCTTTTCTCAAATAGTCAAGGCGTTCAGCGTGGGCCCCCCACGAAAAAAATTCCTTGCTACGGGTCTGGCAGGCATGTATATAGACTGTGCCACGACACGAACTGCATTCCTCAATGTTAAAGCGAAGTGTACGAAGTGGGGGGCTTCAGGTTGTTTCTTTTCTTTTTTCTTTGGTTAAGATGTGAGCTGACCTGCCGTTTTCCTGTTTTAGTGTGGTCACATGGGTGGGAGGGTTGAAGTGTTCTTTTCTTTCGTTCATGTTTTCCAAATGAACATTCAGTTGCGAGTCAGCGCTGTGTCTGTTCCCTTCTTCTCTTGTGTTCCGCGTCATCTTGCGCTGAGTTAAATTATGTTCATGTACATCTCTGAGCATAGGCCTGCGCAGAGTTCCCCATTAGGGGGGGGGGGGGGGATTGTCACTGCAGCACCCCCCCCCCCCTCTTCCAGTGGTCGCATTCGAAAGAAAACAAGCTTCACAGTGGATGGAAAGATGACGTGCTTCCTACATGGCCTGTCTTTGGCCCCAGCTTTACAGGGGTAAAAATGGGACGTAGGCGGTTCTTGGAATGCGTCATCTGTGGTCTCCGGTTGTCATTATCGTCAAATACCTTTCTTGACTGGACAGGTCCGAACAAGTGAAGGTATGAGGCAGACTTGGCGCCCCCCTTCATATAGGGCAGGAGTCTCAAACTCACCTCAGCCAGCGGGCCGCATTCGTGCAGTTTGCTCCCCGCAAGGGCCAGGGTGGTGTGAAGAAGGTAGGAGCAGGGGAAGGGGGGGGGGGGGGAGTTTGTGCAATTTGCCAGCAAACGCCGCCATTTGTAAAAACAAAAACTCTCAAATCTCATATACAGGTCATTTCTGAAGGATATTTTGGTGCCAGGATTCCGACAGCATGTCGATACCAATCTACGAAATTAATCAAACCTGGACGCTCACTGTGAAACATAATTTTTGCTTCACGGGTATGTTTCAAAACGAAATGAACACATGGGAGGCCTCACGGAGTCAATGCTTTAAACCAGTCAGGTTTGTGTAGCTCACGAACACTGAATAAGCAAATTTTTAAAAAATGTGGGGTGAAGACAGTCATGTGCGGGCCGTGGGCCGCAACCAAGAGCCTCGCGGGCCGCATGCGGCCCGCGGGCCGCGTGTTTGAGACCCCTGATATAGGGGAAAGGGGGGGGGGTGAGGGGGGGGTGAGGGGGGGGGGGCTGCTCTTTTTCTGCGCACGCCTATGTTTGAAGCCGCCTCGGACATTGCTGATCGTTGCTGGCATGCGCTTCGGCTGCCTCGCCGCAAGAGTTCACACACACCAATCATATCCTCGAGAACTGCCTCGGTTTGGGACATACAGTTTAAACTCGATTTAAGGAAGTGACGACCACGCTGTATTTACATCGTTAAATTGGGAATTTTTCAAAATCGAGAAAGAAATTTCACAGTCCTTCTACATCTAAAAGTGTAACGTAACGACACGCTAAAAACTACCAAGGCATTGTTTTTGCCAGTGTGCACGCCTGGGCTTCCGAAAGGTCTGCGAAGGCGGCCCCGACATAGAGGACACCTGTCTTGGCGATGCAAGCCAGGTAGACGGTCATGGGGGGCTATAAGAGGCTGCCGATATACGATGACGCGGAGAACGAATACAGTGATTCAGCGATCTTGCGGGTAGGCCGTGCGAGAACGATGTGAGGCGATGCTCAGTGCTATCTGTCGCAGAAACCACGAAATAACCAAAGCAGCCACCACCGCCTTTAGCAGCATCCGGTACGTAAGAGCGCTACTTACTGCCGAGTCCGTTGTTCCGTGCATGGGCGCGGCGTGCGGCCTCGTCAAAGTAAAGCTAGAGCCGTAGCTATGGCGCCTAGCTTGATGTTTTAACGCGGTAGTGTTAGAGCGCACGCTGGAAGAAAAACCTGTCTCGGTTAAAATTAGAAGGAAATCACCGAGTTTTCACTCAGGCATATCAGAAAAAGCTTCGTTAAATCGAGCTTGGTGGCCAAATTAACTCGTTAAAGGGGCCATGACACCCAATTTTCACTCATAATCTGTGTTATATGGGTTAATGCTTGGGTCTTCACGAACCAACTGGCGAAATTTTAGCACATTCGGCGACAACTTAATTTACAACGAGCATTTTTATAAACACGCGAGCGGCCCGAGAGTCTGACAACACTAGCGCACTCGCGAGCCGTGACGTAACAGGCCGCTTGCTTTGCGAGCATCTGTATTCCGGCCAACGATTTTGTTTCGTGGTCAGCTGTGCGTGCAATGGAGGTATTAGAGCTTTCTTAAGTTCGGCATTGAAAATTGAACGGCTTGCAGCGGCTGAAACTTAGGTAGAAGACGACGGCTCCACCCCATGAAGCACGTGACGTCACACACGCCATGACGAAATGGCGGTCTCCGGCGGAGGTCGTGGTTTATAGCCGGCGACTTCTAGGGCTCATTTTGCAATGAAATACTCTTTTACATCCATTTTTCACACATGTACAGGCGCAATAGACCTTCTACTTCTATATTTCGCTGAAAACCGCATTTTGGTGGGTGACCGTGTCATGGCCATGGCCCCTTTAATTCCTGTGAATGATAACGCTGCAGATCCCTATGATTTTGGGAATGGCAATTTCTTCGTTAGGTGGGGAACTTCGTAAAATCATGTTTCATTAGATCGAGATTTTAACTGAGGTAAATAATTACAATAGCTTTAAAGGATGCTTCTACGATGTGCAAGTAAGACGATGACAAGGAGGCACATATAAAGAATACGCATACACACAAGCGCCAATGTGGAATCCGGAGCGTGTCATCTATAAGTGCCTTTTCGACATCCTTTTAGTTCAGCATCGTATATTGAAGCATCTAGAGCAAACAATAAAGAGCCCGATCGTGGTATCAAGCCAGCATCGCGACCTGATGCTCAACCCACGAGGCAACAATGGTAGCATGTACCCTTTTATCAAGGCAACACTATCTGAAACTATTAGAGACGATTCAAGGGGCATCAAGTCTTCGATCGTACCTGACGCATGCAGCTTTCTTTCGCGTCAGTTCTGCATGCACTACTCCAGTTTCCTTCTGGAGGATCTTCAGGCATCAGCATCGTCCTTGCTAAATATGTTCTCCAGCCTTTCACAGTGCGTACTTTCACGAATCCCAGTTCGTACTTAGGCACACCTTGTGAACGTACAGTACCTGCAGTTGACACTCAAGGAGAGTTAAAAAAAACGGCTAATATTGTCACGCGACTGAACGCGTGACAATATTAGCCCATACGCGACTGAACACCTGCTTGTCGTTCCATCCAAGCTACGTGCGGATATTTTATCGGCCTGCCACGATGAGCCTTCGTCCGGCCACTTGGGATTCACACGCACCTTGGCCTGGATTCGCCAGCACTACTACTGGCCAAAGCTCACACAGGACGTGAAGCGTTACGTAAAAATTACACCATCTCCCGCTAAAGGGAACCATGTGTAGATGTGAAGCAGCGGGCGCTAACGCTTACACGGGCGGCGGCGTTGACGCTGGCGCTATCGCAGCGTTGCGCAGGAGAGAAAATTAAGGAGGCGCAAAGCACGCAGTGATGGAGCGGTGTTTCCTACTGGAACATGCCAATCGCTGCTAATGGGCAATGAGAGACAGAAGACTCCGACTGGACACAGAGACCCGCACTGCGCTTTTAGTTAACGCGCACGCTGCGAATTTTTATTGTTCAACAACGCACAGGAGAAATCTCCCACCGGCACCACCTTGGAGGTCAAGATCCATTGCCATATATACGGGATGGCCAGTGAACGGTTGTGCAGCGCGAGCAGTCGGTTTTTTCAACCAAGAAACTCGCTAGCAGACGCTGCGTGCGTCGGCGTCGCGAGGCGAGAGAGGGGGGGACGCGCATGTGCAGTGGGGTGTGGACGCTGTGGGCAGGGATGCCTAGAGGAGAGAGGGGGGGAGCGTAGGAGAGGTGAGAGAGGGGGGGACGCGCATGCGCAGTGGGAGCGCGGGCAGGGATGCCTAGAGGAGAGAGGGGGGGGAGTGTAAGAGGGGAGAGAGGAGGGGAGGCGCATGCGCAGTGAGGGTGTGGTTGCCGCGGGGTGGGATGCCTAGAGGAGAGAGAGGGGGGAGAGGAGGTTTTTTATTTTTATTTTTTAAAGGGTTTGCGCATGCGCAGTAAGGGAGGCCACGCCGCACACCACCACCACCACCACTACCACCACCGGATTAAGCTTCGCCATAAGATGCTTCACATCTAAAACGTGTCGTGAATGTCAGCGCCGTAAAGCACCACGTCAGCGCCCAGCCGGTTTTCTAAGGACCATTGTTCCGCCAACACAACCATTCCACCAGATTGGTATGGACTTGCTGGGACCTTTCCCCAAGTCTCACGATGGCAATCGCTGGATCGTCGTCGCCACTGATTACATGACACGATACTGTGAAACGAAAGCTTTACCACGAGGCACCGCCAGTGAGATTGCCCACTTTTTCATGAAGAACATCGTTCTCCGCCACGGAGCGCCAGAAGTTGTAATAACTGACCGCGGAACAGCTTTTACCGCCCAGATGATGGAGGATGTCCTGCAGCTAAGTGGAACCGCCCATCGGAAAACTGCATACCACCCACAAAGCAAAGGGCTTACAGAGAGACTAAACAAGACGATCACCGACATGTTTTCCATGTACGTTGATAGAGACCACACAAACTGGGACGACATTCTGCCATACATCACGTTCGCTTACAACACTGCTGTTCAAGAAACTACTGGCTTCACACCATTCCGGTTGCTTCACGGCAGGGAGGCAACCACTATGCTGGATGTCATGCTCCTACCCGACAGGTGCGACGTTAGTGTCAACACGAACGAATTCATCCGACTCGCGGACGCAGCTCGCAAGCTCGCACTCGAAAGAATTAATAACCAGCAATGCATCAACTCCCAGCGGTACAATGCTCGTCATCGCGAGGTTATTTACCAACCCGGCGATCAAGTATGGCTGTGGACTCCCATTCGCCAACGTGGCCGTTCGGAAAAGTTATTGCACTGCTACTTTGGTCCCTACAGAGTTCTCCGGCGCCTCAGCGAAGTGAACTACGAAGTTCTTCCGAAGATACAGCTCGTCGATCACGTCGTTCACAGCAGCCAGACATCGTCCACCTTTCCAGGATGAAACCATTCTACCAACGCTGACTATTCGTTACGCCTATGCGTGACCTTGTGAACACTACGTCACCGTTACATCACGTGACCTTACGTGTGTGTGTGTTTTCTCCCGTAATCATGCACCCGCATCGGGACGATGCTCTCTGAGGGGGGAGGGTAATGCCACGAGCATAATAGCTTTTATTACGCGGTATATCGTTGCTGGCAGAATTGTATGTGCCGCTGTAGAAAAAGACGATGAAGTTAGGCTCGCGATAAAGGACGATGAGCTCGCTTTGCCAGTGATCGGACCAGCCTGACGTTCTGCTCACTGCCAGTTGCAGGTTTCTGTCACATTGTAACGTGACAATATTACGCGCACTGACATTCCTCGCGGGACAGTTGAGGTGTCTATTCAGACGCGAAGCATGGCAAGTAAATGAGGAGGCGATGCGATCGGGGTCATATTAGTAATAACGGTACTGATGGTGGTGGTGGCGGTCGTCGTCGTCGCAGTTAGTAGTAGTAGTAGTAGTAGTAGTAGTAGTAGTAGTAGTAGTAGTAGTGGTGGTGTGGTGTCGGTGGTTGTGGCAGCTGTTTGTTCGCCTGCTTGTAGCGCAAATTTCAAAGAACGATCTCTTCAGCACCCAAAATTTCAATACCTTAGTGTTTAAAAAAATTGAACAAATTTTTCATACGGCCTGGCATTTATTCGACCACAGTAAAGACCGTACAGTTCGTTCGTAGCAACGATATTCAAATATTCTGGTACACTGTGTGAGACCTACGTTTTGTTCCAGGACAGCGCTTTCCGTTCAAGGCCCTCGCACTCTTCCAGCACCGACAAGAAATTGAGGTGGCAGAAGATTTCTGCGCTATGATTGTGGGCCACTCAACGTGCACAAGTATGCATACATTGAACTGTATTCCATACTCACGGGACACGCGCATGGATCTACCGTTCACAATACAAGAACACGACGCTGCGCTCACCCTATGTAATAGGCCGTCGTCGCCTGGCCGAGACGACATATCTTATCGGGTACTGTGCCACCTGGGTGAACGGGCACGAAATGCCCTCCTTAACATTTTCAACGAGTCCTGACAGGCTGGCAAGGTTCCGCAAGATTGGATGATCTGCCGCTTGGTACCGCTTCTTAAGCCTGGCAAATCTCCCATAGAAATTACCTCTTACCGACCAATTGCGCTTGCAAGTTGCATTGGAAGCGTAATGGAGTGAATGATCCTGGCCAGACTTGAATGGTACCTTGAATACTACAAGATATACCTGAACGCCATGGCTGGTTTTCGACGTCGCCGATGTTCCACCGACAATGTTATCGATCTTTTCACGCATGTCCAATATCAAGACTTGTAAACGACTCTCTATTGTCATGTTCCTTGATGTAAAAGTAGCGTACGACAACGTTCTTCATAACACCATCCTCGAAGCCATGGGCTCAGTGGTTCTAGGTGGTGAACTATATCGTTGGACACGCAGTTGGTGGAAAACTTTATTGGTTATTCAGGGGAAGGGGTAGATTGGAAAGAGCGAGTAGGTGGGTCCCTATTCCATGACTCCAGTGATCCTGGCTACACGCTCCGCCTGGTCCAAGAGGCCTCTTTGGACCTCCAGCCCTGGCCGAGCGAGGAGGATCTCCCACGGTTCCCAAGAGTAAGTGCGTAACGCAGGCGAGTTTGCCTCCTGTGGCCTTGCTGCGCATTCCCACGTCATATGGGGCAGTGACGGCCGCGCACCACACCATGGACAAGCGCCACCATGTAATGTGGGATTTATGTGGTGGGCCCTTTCCAAATGGGGATAGGTGTGCATTTGGATTCTTCTATATGCGCGAGCTTCTGCTACTCCCAGCTGCCGATGCGGTGGGGCAAGACGTTCTCACGTGTGACTTTGGTGTTCGAGGATGTCTTGGGCTGTAAGCGGACTATCCTGGCATGGGCTGTGGCTCCCAGCTCGGTTTGTAAGTTCTCGAGCTAAGGAGTGCGCCCTCTCGTTGCCTGGGATGCCCTCATGACCTGGACACCATATGATCGCATGGTCTTCTTGGAGTGAGTCGCCTAATATTCTTAGCGTGATTCGTGGCAATCTCCCTTGTACGTACATTCTGCACGCTGCTTGGGAATCGGAGATAACCAGTGCCGACTGCCCGGCGCTGTCGGAATGTTTGATTGCCATCGCGATTGCTGAGGCTTCGGCAGTGGCTGTGCATTTGGTGTTTACGGAGGCCGTTATATCAGTTTTATTGCGTTGCGTGTTGCGAACAGCTACTATGACGTGTCCTCTGTCGGTCCGAGCGGCGTCCGTGTACAGCACTTCTTGATTGTTTCCGAAGCTTTTAATAAGTTGCTTGGCTCGGGCTTGTCTTCTGTCTTTGTGGTACTTGGCATTCATCTTCTTTGGTATTTGTGTCGCTTGTATTTGCGTCCTGATGTGGCTTGGAATTTGGTGGATTTTATCACTGCAGTACTGCGGTCTGATCGGGTATCTTAGTTCAAATAACAGTGGTTGTCCAGCTTGTGTTAGACACAGTCATTCCGTCTGAGTTATCAGAACCGCTGCCTTCAGCTCTTCAAATGTGTTGTAAACTCCTGTGTCGTGGAGTCTTTCATTCGCGGTGTTCACCGGCAATCCTAGTGCCGCTTTGTAGGCGCCCCGTATGATTTGGTCCACCATCTTCATTTCTGAGCAACTTAAGTTTTGATAGGGTAGAGCGTATGTTATCCTGCTGATGATAAAAGCTTGAACAAGTCGTATTGTTTCGCTTTCGTGCAGGCCTCTCCCTTTCTTTGCGATTCTTCCAATTAGCCGAGCTATATTCTTCATTGTCCTTTTCAGGGTTGCGATAGTGTAACCCGCTCGCCTGTTCCTTTGGATCCAGAGGTCCTATACACGCATCTTGGTCCTTTCTGGAAGTGTGCTGTTTCCTAATTAAAAATGTAGATTTGGCCTGTTGCGGTAGTTTCTTCCGTGAACTCTGATCCGTTCGGACTTTTCTGGTGCACAGGCCATGCCATGTTCTGCCGCAAAATGTTCAACAGTGCTGATGGCCTCTTGCAGGGTACTTTCTTTGTGGCCTAACGAGCCTTTGTGCATCCATAAAGTGATATCATCCGCATAGATCGATAACTTGGGGTCTTGGATTTGATTTAACCTTTTTTGCTAAATTGTTCATGCCAATGTTGAACAATAATGGCGAGAGTATAGCTCCCTGTCGAGTTCCTTTGTTAGCGAGGTCTATCTTCGTCGATCGTATGTCTTCTAATCCTATCGTAGCACTCCTGCCAGTTAAGAAGGATTTGACATAGTCAAAAATTCTCTTTCCACAGCCCATTTGTTGTAATTCCTCCACGATAAGCTTATGGGACATAGTGTCGAATGCGCTATTTAGGTCCAACGCCACCACAATGTTCTCCTCTCCAGTCGGCACGTTGTTGATTACTTCGTCTCGGAGTCTGAGGAAAACATCCTGTGTCGTCAGATGTTTGCGGAAGCCATGCAGGTAAACGGATAGTAGGTTGTGCCTTTCGATGTAATGAGTTAATCTGACCAGTATTACTTTTTCAAACAGCTTCCCGAGACATGACGTAAGTGATATCGGCCTCAGGTTTTGAAGTGTTTTCGGTTTTCCAGGTTTGGGAATTAGGACCATGGTGGCTTCCTTCCATTGTTGTGGAATCGTACCAGCTTCCCATATGTCCTTGTTAAAATAGTCGACTAGTCGTCCTAGTTGTTCACTGCTGAGGTTTGCGCAGCATTGCATTGGTGATGCCATCCTCTCCGGGTGCTGTGTTTTGTCTGATGTCATGTGCCGCTGCGTATAATTCCGCTACTGTGATGGGCTCATCTGGAGAGTCGTTTGTTGGTCCTTCGTAGCTAAGCGCTTCGACGCTATCGCCCCGTTTTCATATATTTGTCTCTGAGAGCTTCGATCAGTGTTCGGCTGTCACCTTTGTATTCGCCCACTATGGTACGTATTGTGCTCGCTGTTGACGTCTTAATAGAGTCCGGGTATATCATGCTGCGTAAGATAGCCCATGTATTAGCGGTGGACAGCGTGCCTCTCAGTGAATCGCAAAATTGGAGCCAGTTCTCCGCTTGCAGCTGCCTGGAATACTCATTAGCTTGTTCCGTTACAGTTGCTATTCTTGCCCTTAGTTTTTTGTTCAGCCTCTGGGTTTTCCAACGCTTCGTTAAGCTGCGCCGAGCCTCCCATAGGTGCAATAGATGTGGGTCAACTGCCGGGGTTTTTGCGGTGATAGATATCTTCTTTGTCGTGGCTGCGTGAGCGTCCTTGAGTGCCTTCTGCCCAGCCTTCGGCTGTGTTGGGAGGTGTTGCGGGCATCGGATAATTCCTGTACTCTGTCCACTTTGTGAGTATTGCCTGCTTTAGAAAGCGTCTGAGCCGTGCGGTGCTCATTGAAAAGCTAATAATATAGTGGTCGCTGCCCAAATTTTCGTCTAAATTTCTCCAATGTCCTTCCGCTATGTTTAGCGTGAACGTAAGGTCGGGGCAGGTGTCCCCACAGACACTGTTCCCTAGTCTAGTGGGAGTTAGTGGGAGAGTTGCTAGTTCCAGATCAAAATTTTCTGTAATTTCTACTAGGTTTCTGCCTTTGGGCGTATCTCGTCTGTAGCCCCAATTGGTGTGCGGAGCGTTGAAGTCGCCTAGGAGTATGAATTTGTCTTGTGCCTCTAGGTGGCCCATTGCATGCTCAATAATTGCCGAAAAGTCTGGCTGACGTTCCTTGGGAGGGCTGTATATGTTGCAAATAAATATCTTGGCTTTCCCTTTCTTCGTCGTATGTATTTCAATAATTTGATGCTCTGTAGTGCATTGAGGGGCGTAGTGCGCGCTCACTGCTATCCCTTTGTGTACTAATGTGGCAACACGCGGGTATTGGGGATTCGTGACCGTGTAGTAATCCCTCAGCTTGGCTACACCCTTCCCTACTTCTTGAAGGCATATAATATCAGGTCTACTGATTACCAAATCAATGTATTTCTGCAATGCCGCCGCTCTTCTTTGGCAAGAGCGGCAGTTCCAGTGCCATATCTCAGCGGTGTCCGTGGTTCAAGACTGTTTAGGAGCCATTGTTGATCAGATTTTCGACTTCTGTCGAGTCCGAGATTACGCCGTTTTTAGCTTTGCTCGCTGATGGTGCGCTACGGTTGCTATTCGCTCTTTTACGCAGTGGCCTTTGTCGAGCACGCGTCTCTTCTACGTACCCTTTAAGTCCCTGTAAATCAGCGTATAATTGTTGCTGGAAGCTTTGGATGCTTTGAATCTGTTGTACTAGGACTTGTAGAGTTTTCTCCGTAGATTGCGCGTCTTCCGCGCGTACTGGTGGTGTCGCATGGGTTGGTTTTGCTTGTACGGCAGTAGCTGCGAGTTGGCTTTTGAGTGCTGCGATTTCAAGCTTAAGCTCATCTAAGCTTTGTTTGAGTTGCTTGTTTTCGGTCACGATTTTTTGGTATTCTGGATTAGATGTTATGCGAGCCGTGGTATGAACCTCCCGCGCCCAGCTCACCTTGTTGTTGATGGGATCCTTCTGCCTTGTTGGGGTGGCAGATCTCTGCGTGGACCCTGTGGGCGTGGACTGGAGCTTGAACGGGAGGTGATTTGACGAGTCGGAGTCCTTATCTTGACTTCGGCGTTGTCGTGATCTTAATGGCTGTCGTCGCGGCGACGCAGCTTGTAGGTGCTCCTGTTGCCTTAATGGTGGCCATGCGTCGTCATCCGTGCCTTCAGTGTCGTACCAACGCGGCCTTGGTGGAGATTCCTTGATGGGAGCTTTAGCTAGTCCGGGTGACTGCATAGTGGTTTTCTTGTTCTGCTGCGACTGTTTGTATCGCTTCTTGCAGTCCTTCGAGCCGGCAAGATGCTCTTCCCCACAGGTGGTGCAGGTGGGCTTACATTCGTGCTCCGCCTCTGGCTCCTTAGCGCCGCACCGGTTGCACACTGATGAATGTGGTTGAGGGCACACGTCCGTCCTGTGGCCTGTTTGTATACACGCGTTGCAGAACTGCACTGCGTGCTTGAATCGGTAACAGGGCATTTCTCCCCCTATGTAGTATACAAAGCGTGGTACTATTGGGTCATAGAAAGTTATTACCGCTGTCTTTGTTTCCCCGAGCATGCGTGCTCGGAGGATCTCAACCCCTTGCGTTCTGATGCGCAGGTTGGCTAGGATTGTTTCAGGACTCGTGTGCGGTGCAAGACCATGCACTACGCCTTTTTTAGATGCGAAGCATCTTATGCTCGGGGTTATGTGCGTCCCTCCCGCGTCCCGCGTCCCGCGTCCGGCCACTTTCATGAAGTAGGGAAGCACCCATTATGCGAGCCAGAACACTGTAGTAATATGAAGGCCGTCAACCACTACCACAGTCATCAGATTCATGGCCGAGAGCACAGAGAGGCTGCTTAGCAATGGCTAGGCAGGTGGTGTCTATCGCCCAGGTTGACCCCATTCCGTGATCTTGCTTGCATGTATTTGGAGGGGGCTTAGTCCGTCCCTCCTTCCCGCGTCCCACACCACCACAGCGCATGCGTGTCCCCTCCCCCCTCTCTCTCTCCTCTCCTACGCTCACCCCCCTTTCTCTACTCTAGGAATCCTCTACTCTACGGAGCGGCCCCCGCGTCCCACACCCCCCCCACAGTACATGCGCATCCCCTCCCCCTATCCTCTCCTACGCTCACTCCCTTTCTCTACTCTAGGAATCCTCTACTCTACGGAGCGGCGCCCGCGTCCCACACCCCCCCCCACAGTACATGCGCGTCCCTCCCCCCTCTCTCGCCTCTAGGAATCCTCTACTCTACGGAGCGGCTCCGGCGTCCCACATCCCCACAGCGCATGCACGTCCCCTCCCCCTCTCTCTCCTCTCCTATGGTCCCCCCCCGTCCTCTCCTCTAGGAATCCGCTACGGAGCGGCGCGCACGACAGGTGGTGTGACAGCTGCATACTCCGCTGGGGGGCGCCACGGTAGTTCCGCGGTTTGAAAATGACGGAGCGCGCGCGCCTCATTCTCTCTCCTGTGCAGCGCCGCGATGAGCGCCCGGACCGTTGCCGTGAAACGAGAGCGGCGACGTTCCTCCCGCTCAAGCTAATTATCCCCCCCCGCTGGTTCGCATCCACACATGGTTCCCTTTAGTGGGAAATGGGGAAGTTTCTTTCTCACCTTCACCAGCCGTGACGTAAGCGTTCACTGCGTGTTGTTTGCTGTTGATAACGAGCGTCGTTATCTTTCTAACAATGTCTGCTACCTCTTGGTTGGGGGTAGATACGACAATGATATTTGAGCCGGGCTTCAGGCGTAAAAGGAAGTGTTCGCCCCTCACCTTCCTTTGCGTAGCCATGATCACCGCTTCGCAGTTATTTACAAGGGCGGACTTTATGTGTGAACTCTGAAGATGAACCAACGTCCCAACATTATACGCACCATGCAGTTCCGCAAAATGGCGTCTTGAGTCCAGCTCTCTTCAACCTTGTCCTCATTGGTCTTGTGGAACGACTACAGAGTGTGGTCAAGCTATCAATGTATGCCGATGACATCTGCGTCTGGGAATGTGGCGTGAGACGGCCTCAGGTACGCGCAGCGCTTCATAAAGCTGCGACGTTGACATCGGTGTACCTCACTGAACAAGGTCTGAAGTAGGGGTGTGCGAATATTCGAGTTTCGAATCCGAATCGAATAATACCTCATCAAATAATTGGATTCTACTTTCGAATAGCTAGTACTCGAAGTGTCGAATAATTCGACAGAACGAACATCTAGAACGTGACCAAGGCCAATGGTGCAACTTAGGGCGGGGCAGCTGAAGCTAACACTAACGTCGTTACAGTAGGCCGGCCTTTCATTAAAACTTTCTCTGATATACTGGTTCAAAAGTGAGCGCATGTTTGTTTTAAAGGAGATTATACCATTTCCGCACGTAAAAAAAAGAACTCATCAGAAAACCATCAAGCCCTTCACACCTTCTCTTCCGAAACGAATTCCCGGACTTCTTCCGTCGCGTACGCCGCAAGCGCCGTAAAACATCCCGACTATGGCCCGCGAAATCCTTGGTGATTGGCTTGAAAACTTTTTCACGCTGTGCAGTTGCCTCTGCCGCACGGGCAATACTCGTTCGGAATCTGCCATCGTTCCGGCTCGCAGTTAAAATGCTGCTGTGAACGGGTGCCCGAAGATTTATGGGCCCGGAGCGCTCATGACGATAAAACACAACATTAGCGTTGTCAGATGAGCCGTAAACACCGTAACATCAGGCGAGAGAGCCTAAAGTCAGGTCATGTGGAACAGCTTGTGCTTCTGCATGACAAATTGCAGTCTTTCGGTGCAAGTCAGTCACAGCGTTATGTGCTCGAGAACATGAGCAGATTTCATTTCTTTGTTCTTTCTTTTTATTTTCAATAATATATTTTGTATTCTATATTCGATTCGATATTCGATATTTGAGGCCACTATTCGGCACTAATCGATTCGAATTTGATTTGAAATAAAATTTCACTATTCGCACACTCCTAGTCTGAAGATCTCGCCAGCGAAACGCGCATTGATTGCTTTTAACGGAAAGCCAATGAGACCATACGCTGTATCTATGGATGGCCAAGTCATACCTTATGTTAGGACGCACAGATTTCTAGGCGCAATCATCGATACGGACCTCCGCTGGGGTCCTCAAGTGGCCTACCTGAAGAGGCGCCAGACTGACGTTGCTAAATTATCCAAGTATGTCGAGGAAAAATCTGGGGGACCTCAGTACATGCAATGATGCAACTGCACAAGACGCTTTTTCTCGGCTATTTGCGATACAGCTTGCCTGTGCTGACAAATACCTGCAGAACCAACATTCGCGCAATCGAAAGCGTTCAGGCTATAGCTTTTAGGGTTTGTCTGGGGCTACCGCGATGTTCGTCAACAGCTGAGACCATTGCAAATGCAAACGACTACCCAGCCAAGACGGATATTGTAATGGAAGCGCTCAGAGCTCACGTGAGGCATCTTGCTCACTCATCTGCCCATCATTTAGCCTCAATGCCAGAAGACCAACCTCGTGCCTCATTTTGTCAGACAGTCCTGTCCTACCGTACACGCCTACCAACAGGATATACAGCTCCAGTGAGAGCTCCAACTCCCCCCTGGTGTATGACTCATTCACAGGTTCGATTCACGGTCACGAAAGCACTCTTGTGCTTCTTGAGGACCACCGGACTTCACGAGCGCCTGTGAACGAACACCGCGAGTTCGCGTTGTGTAGTGTCAAGCTAACCGTGCAGCCATCTCATTCTCAATCTTCTTCTTTCTTCTCTATCCTTTCCTTTCTATTATTCCCCCCTTTCCCCACCCCACGTGTAGGGTAGCCAACCGAGCCAAGGCTTGGTTAACCTCCCTGCCTTTCCTCTTAGTTTTTTTCTCTCTCTCTCTCGTCTCCAGCGCTCAAGCAGCCTTTCTCTTCTTTTGTTGAATGAGACGTAACGCGAACATAACCATCTATATACTGATGCCTCAACCATTGTGGATGGGTCTGCAGGGTCGGCGATCTTACCAGGAAGAACAACCACCGTGAAGATTAGGCTATCTCACCGGACGACATCGACAGCTGCGGAACTCGCTGCTCTGCGTAACGCACTTAGAGTAATTCACCATCAACAAGCCAAGAAATGGAGCGCGTTCACGGACTCCAATAAAGCTCTACAGTGCTTGATATTCGTTCAGAAACGGAGGATTGCGCAAAAAACACAGCACTCGAAAGACAGAGACGACGATACCTGTGCAACTGTACAAGACGCAGGTGTCGTCGTCTCTTTCGTGTGCTGTGTTTTTTGCGCAATTTTCCGTTTCTGAAAGAATGCACCAATTAGTCCCTGAACGTGTGCTACTAGGCCTTGACATTCGCCTTACGCCGGGGACCTCACGAACAACTAGTGTTGGATATTAGAGAGCATCCTCCATCACCTCTTCCGTGCAAAGACATGGAGCTGCGTATTTTCAAAGTTTCACAGCGCATGGAACGAGGACAAACAAAGATGAGACACACACAGCGCTGTCTCATCTTTGTTTGTCCTCGTTCCATGCGCTGTGAAACTTTGAAAATATGCAGCACCCACTAGCCCAACGCTCCACCTTAGTGAACTACAAAGACATGGAATCCCGTTTCAGTGGCTTCCAAGTCACTGCGGCACATTGGGCAACGAACATGCTGACGCAGCTGATCGATCTGCACACGAAGACGGTGTACAAGAATCCATCCCATTCTCAAGGACAGATGCTGCAATGAAAATACCAAAGATTGCTAATGAAGGCATAAAATCCTTGTGGAGAACACCAAGTTTACAGCACACACGACTGCATAGACTGGACCCGTTTCGTCGACTTCGGCCTCCGTCCGGACTCTCTCGACTCGAGACAACGGTGCTTTGCCGACTGTGGTTTGGCATCGCTTTCACAAAATCTTTTTTGCCGTTCCGAATCGGCATGGAAGACAGCGCTGCTTGCGACCACTGCGGCAGCGATAAAACTACAGATCACCATTCGTTGTCGCTGCCCTCGCTATACAGCGCGCACAGGCTGGCCGCTAGCTGCTGTATTCGGCCCGCCTTGACGACAGACCCTTGTCAGGATAGTCCGTGCTCGAATGCCGGCATGGAACTGTCTTCGCAGCAAAAATCGATCAAGGCCTTATTGAAACTTTTTGCGTGGCAGTGGCCTATTGAATAGGCTATAGTACTACCGCTGTACACTTTCCTCTTGTTCATTTTCTTTTTTCTACGCGCGTCTACTTTTCTCTCCGCTTTTCTTCCCAACTTTCTTTCCCTTTCTCCCTCCCCTTAGTGCAGGGTAGCAAACCGGATGCTAGAATTCTGGTTGACCTCCCTGCCTTTCTCTCATTTTATTCTCTCTCTCTCACCGCCCTAGAACTCCATACAGATGGTTAAGCGGGGACGCTGAAACGTGTTTTCGCTATCACCACATTTAAGAAGGCGCGCTTCAAATTTTGAATTTGGTGACGTTAGCTAAGAGAATGTTAAGAACACCTAAAGTATTGTATGGGTAGTGATTCATGATGCGGTGGGTATCATCCCTAGCTATAGATGGTGACAAAATCTGAAGACAAACTAGTCCCAAGCGTGGAAGCCTTTCCAGTTATAGCGCATACAAGCAATAATGCCCCTTCATTATAATTTATGCGCACTCACGGACTGCCACTTTTTCCCACCTATAGACAGCTAGCTTCGCTGTGAAAAGATATTTAGTTAGGAGTTTTGGATACTTATTGCGGAGAGCGCTGTAGTGTACGTCGTGTCGCAATAAATTGTTGCGATGGTAAACTTCCGCTTCGACGGAGGACAGCTGTGTTTCTGTCACCTCACGCTTCATTTTTCATTCTACTCGTTTCGTTCTATACTTGCAAACGCTACAACATTACTGCTCGTAAGCCATGCCCGACCTGAACGACACTGTTGTGTTGATGAAGGGAGCCGACACTCCTCCGAAATGGAACCAGCCGAATCGCTTTCTTTAGAAACGCATCGGTTCTTTTGTCAACGAACCACGGAAACACTGTCAGCGCTCTAGTTCGGCGTTCTGCGAAGAAACAGCCGTAAAAAGACGACGCCTTTGACGCCACCGGATACTCGAAGCCCACGCGAGTGTAAAAACGACTCCTCAATGTCCGGACGGCCACTCCCGAAAGGAAGACGCGTGGGCCGCCACCGAGCCATTTAAGTAAGGCGGAAATTCCCCCCGCGTATAAATACAACACCAGCAGCGCGGCACAATAACATCGGGTGCGAGGGACCTTATATCGACGTCGCGAGAAAACTGACCGCCACACTCTTGAGGAAATGTCTCCACGCCGGTGTGTAGTGTGTGTGATGTCCGGCGACTGCGGAGGAGCTGCTGGCAGAGAAAAAAGAAATAGAACAAGCAAATAAACAAAAAAAAAGGAAAGTAAATAGGAAAAGCAGGAAAATAGTGAGGGTATCAGGGATCCGGAGACATCAAACGGAAGCAGCCGGCCCGGGTGAACAGGCTGCGGAGGCTGCGAGACCGAGGCGTGCCCCAAGTAACGGCGCCAATTCACAGCCACTCAATCGTCGCCAGGTCGTCCAAGTGGCAGTGCGAGACCCCCCCAAACCGTGTGTAGGCCTGGGTCCTTTCTCGCTATAGAGCTAGGAAAGGGACGCGCACGGCCGCGCAGGGACCGCTTAAAACCCAAAGGGATCGTCGCAGCTGGATTCGCCGCAGTCGTAAAAAAATATACGGGGTAAGGCAAGCGGCCCGAAATACGCGCCACCGACTAAAACCCGGGCCCGTTCCCATATACCGATGAAGAACGGGGAATCGTCCCGGGGTCGTAGAGTCCTCTCGCGTGCTGCCGTCCCCGTCGGGTTGCGTGCAGCAGTTGGAATCGAGCCGTGATTGGAGCTTCGCGGGAAGACCCTTTCCAATGTGAGCCGGGACGCGTATGTTTCGAGGGCGATCTGAGGGAATGACGCTGGAACACGGGCCTCTGGAAAGCAGAGGGGGTGCTGCAATCCTTGAAGAGCTGGCGCGCAGTTGCTTAACGACATCGAGCTTTTGAGAAATGCGCCGGCTTCCTCGCAATCGCGAAGCCGCATCCCCCCCACTCAAGTAAGAGTGTTGCAGGCGTCCGCGGGACATACTAGACTGTGGTGATCGCAGTCGGGGGAGGGAATTGGAGCCGATATCTTTTCTTTTACCGTTACTTACGTCTTTGGTCATTAGTTCGGATGACACCACGCGACAGCATAAGCGTCGAGATCGGTCTTTGACCCATTCGAAGCAAACCTCAAAACGAAATAGATCCGAAATTCTGACTGGAAGCGTTTGCTATAGTGATACGCAATCAAATACGGCGTGCGCCTAACCAAGCAAAAGTGCTTGTTCGTATAATGCTTCGAGCAAAACATTTTATAACTCACAGATTTTGGTGACGTCGTACACAAAAAACACAGCGCCGGCGGGCGTATAGATAAGCGACCCTCGAAGGTGTGCCGGTCATCTGCGTATCTGTATGCGTCGTTTGCCAATAAATGATGCATTCTCGATCGTGGCCTCCTCATCTATCCTCCGTTTCTGATATGGCAATCTGATCTTTTATCGAAGTCAATTGTCATTTCACGATGCCGCACCTCAGTGTTGCCTGGACATGAACGCAAGAGCGTCGTTGTTGCCTGCAGCAACAGAAGTGTTGCGCTGCTAAGCATGTCAATGAAGGCCCGATTCCCGGCATGAAGGAAAGATACAGTTATAGGAGGGAGTATTGCGCATTGTGAAAGAAAGAAAAGGAAGGAAGAAAGAAAGAAAATTTCCCGTGGTCCGCCTTGGTGGAACAGTGGCTACGGTGCTCGGCTGCTGACCCGAAGGTCGCGGGTTCGATCCCGGCCGCGGCGGTCACATTTCGATGGAAGGCGAAATAGGTAGAGGCCCGTGTACTGTGCGATGTCAGTGCACGTTAAAGAACACCAGATGGTCAAAATTTCCGGAGCCCTCCACTACGGCGTCTCTCATAATCATATCGTGGTTTTGGGACGTTAAACCCCAGATATTATTAAAAAATCACCTGACGATTACGATACTGTCTAAGCCGAATTGTGAGCTCAGCTTCGTGTTGGAGCCACGCCAACTGTGCTTGAAGTTTTGGCTTTCCGCAAGGTATCGACTACGCCATAAATCATAATTTTTGTGAGGTAGGACAGCGCCCACTACGCTATTATTCGTCTTTCCGCGGATAAGCGAGTTACCCGCTACACATCCACAAGGTATTATGTGCACTTTGTTGATGCGGTGGCTGATGGCGATGCAGAATTATGGCTGAGCGCTTTGCAGTGGGTGGGAAGCATGAAACCCCACACTCGTTGAGCAATCATCATTATGTGATGACTGGTCGTTATTTTCCTCTTCTGCCACGCTATATTACATAGGCTAACGCGATTCCTTGCCCGACATGACGCCTGTATAGGGTCTTTTTGCAAATAGTTTCAAGCACCAGCGTAGCTCTGTGGTAGAATACTCGACGGCCACAAACATTGCCCGGGTTCAAAATCCCATTCTTTCAAGGGTACTTTTTTTCTCATTTTATTTTTTCATGTCTATCGGTTACACCGACGGCGACGGCAACGGCGACGCCGCTCTACGCAGGAACGGCCGCCTAAGAGCTGCGCACGAGAAAAAGTAAGTCAGGTGCGCACACGCCAAGTGTCGCTTGCTTCCATTTTCTTGAACCGGGAAGGGCTGCTGAGTGTTTTGTTACTGCTGCGCAACAAATGTGTAATGTATGGGGCTTTACGTCCCGAATCCACGACATGATATGATTCACGACTGTAGTGGAGGGCTCCATAAATTTCGACAACCTGTGGTTCCTTAACGTGCACTGACATCGCACAATACTAACACCTCCTATATACTTGACAAGGTGTGCGCGCACAGTGAAGTGACGCCAGCTATGTCACGCCGCGCCGGCTGGCCCGCTCCTGCATCACAGAACCTGCAGTGGCAACGCACGGTGCGTTGCGGCAGCAGGAGCGGGCCAGCCAGCTGCGCATGAATCGCAACGCACGGGTGTGTTCCAAATCACGCGCGATACTGCCCGCTTTCTTAAATATTTTTTCGTATGTTCTCAAGTAACTCAGTCGCTGGTTTGCTCCGCTCCAGCATTCGATAAAAGCCAATAAATGCTAGCACGGAAGTTGTCCGATGGCGGCAAGTATATTTTGGAGAAGAAAGGGAAAATACACAACCACCCGATTGTAGCACGAAGCCACAGAGAAATACATACGGATATCTCAGAAGGAAAAGCTTCATAGTTGACGAAAAAATTGGTTGTTCCACTACAAAGCCGTTCAGTTAGGGAGTGGAAATCTGAACATATCCAAACTGCTCTCAATTGTATACGATATAAATTACATGCATAGTGATTACTTAATGTGTGTGTAAAGTTTTTGAGTTATCAGGGTAACGTTCAATCGCGCTCAGTTTTCAAACTCTAGAATCCAGCATAATACCGTTGACATATAGAATGGATCAATAATGTGTTTTAGAATAACACTCGCTAGCAAAAAAAAAAAAAAAAGCGCCGACGTATCAGATACGATAGCTATGCAACGCTTCGTATTGTTATAGCATAACTGCACGAACAAAACCAAAAACAACAACAAAAATTAGTCGCAGAAGAGCAGCAGCACCACGAATAATATTGATATAAAAGATTTCCTTGGTATGTGCAATTGTTATGAAATCCTATTGTAGAATAGCGCGTATCCACTTGTTCGCGCTTGATGACTTTTCGGGAAAGAAAACACTTGGGGTTTTTTCCCAGTAACGTAATTGCCGGTACATGCCAGCGCACAGCACTTGTTCGGCATCGCACATGCCGTCAGCATGCTTATGAGAAAAACTAACCACGTTGTACACAACAGAATAGCGCAGACAAACCACGACACACAAGAAAACGCCATGTTTTCACCGGCAGTCACATCACGCCTGCAGCGAAAGCAAGCAGAGTGATCGAGCGTTCGGAGAGAGCAGCTCTCGGAGTTGTCCGAGCACTCACGTCTTAGCCGGCGGGTGGTGACGTCAGAATTCTCGGCGCAGGCCTTGTCAAAGGTGTTGACAGTACACGGGCCTCTACCATTTCGCCTCCGCCGCAATGCGACCGACACGGCCGGTACCGGACCCACGACCTTCGGGTCAGCAGCGGACCATGAGCACCAAACGACAGTGCACAGTTAACACAGCGTCTCAAGGAAGCTTTCACGTTACTTGCAAGTTACGTAAGCGCAGGTCGTTCCGGAAAGGGGCACTTGCATGACAGGAACAACACTGCGGCCGAGCAACGAATAAAAAAGAAAGCACAGATGGGAAAGAAGAAGAAAAAGCTTCTTTCCACACGATGCTTTCAACGCTTGGCACGTATTGAAACTTATGACGACTGCGCAAACTCTGGCGGGTAAACAAAAAGCTGGAATCGCTGCGTTCTGTAAACAGCGCCGTCGTTTTACCCGATCTATAAAGAGCTCATTAAATTGTTATCCTGGACGTAAATCAAAGGATTTCTTCGGAAGCGCGTAGGCTGTTTGCTGGACGCATTCCCAAGCAATAATGCCCTGTCGCAGTTTCCTCCGGCGGTGCTCCGAAACGAAACGCGGCATTGTTTGATCTTCGGCAAGCAATATCTTTTCAATGGCGATCGATGGCGCATCGGTCGATCGGCTTATGAACGCGGGGACATTTGATGTTCCGCGTAACCTCCACATCTGAGGGCCTTTGTATTGTCTGTGACGTTCGCGAGAGCCTGATTTATTCGCGAAATGCGTTTTATTGCATGCGTTCCGCCGAATGCTTCGGCAAAGTTCCCATCAGATTTCTTTTTTTTTTTTTTTCTAGATCCTTTCGTATGCATCAACGTGTTTCATGTGTACGCTCTCACGGGAGTAGATTCCTTGCAGTCAAATCTACGGAACGTGATCCCGCGTTTAAGGCAGAGCTCGGGACGTTCATAGACTGCACTGGGCTTGGTTCTCCACTGATTCGTTTCATTAGATTTCAAAAAAAGAAAACAAGAAGAACGTAAAGCTAGTTCCACGCAGCGTAAGCTGTCGAAACAGCAGAGCGCTCTCGTGCCAACTCCCACTGCCGTTCGCGACGAGTGGCTTGTTGCTCTGACGTACGAGAAGTTTTGCCAATTTTCGGAAAGGTCGTGGCGCACCGTAAACCCCCGGTCTTATACCCATAGCCGGTCTCCTCGTCTCCACCGCGCCTCTCCTCCTCGCGCCCAGCGCGGCCTAGCATTGGTTACCGCCTCTCCAGCGCTCCTCTTCTCCTCGCACCCGGCCTCTCATTGGTTGAATTAACACAGCAAGCTGGGCGAGTTGGTAAGTTAACATGTTCGGGTAAACGTGCAGCGCGGCACAGGCGAAGGACAAACAAACGGACGACACGAGCGCCAGCAGTGGCGTAGCCAAGGGGAGGGGGGGGTTCAAACCCCCCCCCCCCGAAATTTTTCAATGTTGCTTTCGCATATATGCACGCACACATACAAACGCACGTACGAACATACATAAAGTATGGTTGAACCCCCCCCCCCCCCCCCCCCTCGAAAAAAATTTCTGGCTGCGCCCCTGAGCGCCAGTGTAGTCAATTTCTTTGTCCTTCGTCTCTGCCACGTTGCACGTTTACCCCGAAGGTCTCATTGGTCGCCTCCTACCCTCTCCTCCTCCGCATCGGCACATTCCTTTGGCAGAGCTGCGTGACGATAACGGCGGAGGGAAGATTAAGGACACCAACGAATGCCACCAATGATTACGATGCTCCCAAACGCGAAATGAGCGTAGCTGGATCCTGACTGAGCCTGTGCTGGGGCAGTTCGTAAAGGAAGAATAGCAGAGAGATGAGCTAGTTCGTACGTATTCATTCTAAAAAGACAGAGCGTGCAGACACGGACACAATTAAGAAAGAACTCAGGACACCACAAACGCCAACTAACAAATGAAGATGCTCACAACGGCGGAGAAGAAAGAAGGCACGAAAACCTTATCTGCGCATTCCCATGCATTATGTGAACAGATTGATAGGTTCGCATATTGCGTGGGCATGCGCAGATAAGTTTTCGCGCCTTCTTTCTTTTCCGCCGTTGTGCATCTCTTCAGTTATTAGTTGGCGTTTGTGGTGTCCTGAATTCTTTTTTGTGTCCGTGGTTTGCACGCCCTGTCTTTTTAGAATCGTTAAAGGGAGCCTGCAACCTGCAACTCTATTAGAAGTAATCATTGAAGGGTTTCATTAAAGGAGTTTATTCCCTCACGAATGGACCACCGCAAAAACCTTTTAGAATCTGTCAAGTACGAGCGTAGTTACATAGATTTGTCGCACGCTGTAATTGCTTTCTGTCTTCTCTCGTCCCGACGAGCGGGCTGGAAGCTCCGCAAGGGAGGGGGGAAGGGGGGTGTGGAAATGAGAAAGAGGCAAGAAGCTACGTCCATTCGACAGCGCGCGTCGCGACCTTGAGCCTTATTTTTTTTCTTCAAACGCGCGGCTTCCTATCAGTGTGCATGACCTTGAGCGAGCGCGCGGGCACGTCACGGCACCCCGCGGTGGCCGCGGCAACTACGCATCTCACGATGCCCAAATAAGCCAATTCGCCGTGAACTTCGGGTTTGCGGGGTGGTCATTTGGGTTTGTGACGTCATTTGTCGAGGGAAAAGCGATCAGTTTGCTGACGGCGAGTGCAACTCAGAATGTCAATATATGCCTGATTACATCTGCATGTCGGGTCTCAGTACACAGCTACAAACGGCTAACACGAAATTCCCATGAGGCTATTTCAATCCATGCAGACCCACCTGTCAACACTTGGTCTGTCAATAGCAACGGAGAAGTCCTCCTTTGCTATTGCTTGGGTGACAACGAAGGGCCACGCAGCGGCTGTTAAACTGGGGAAGCCAGCTAATACGACAGGGAAGTGTCGTTTTCCTTAGGGTGATCTTGGACAACAGATTATCATGGTCGAAAGTTGCGGACTACCTTTCAGAAACATCATTACAGTCACTTCGGGTCCTCAAGCCAGTTGTTGGTATACCGCTGGGGCGATCACCCAAAGTCTATGTTCGTACTGCATGGCTTTAACAACGGCCAATTATATGTCCATAAGAGACCCAATATGAACGATTAAAGCTTCTATACCTGTATTTGGGAGTTTCGAAGGCATGCTCAAACAAGAAAGTCTTCCACGAGGCCCAGTCTCTACCACCACGGCTTTTGGCATCGCAAGTTCTGCTGACCCAACTTAACGACTCAGTGAGTCCTTCACTGGAAAAGCCATCATCACAAGACAGCACCAGGCACAGATCTCATTTCTCTGCGGCACAAAATACTTTAGATATCCCGTGTGTTAAAAGCCCCAAAAGGAGCCAACGATGGCGCGCCTTGGATGCTCGAAGACGTTATTTGCAACCTCAGTATGCCTGGGCTGTAATCAAAGCGATCGACACCTTCTACTGAAGCGCACTGTCTGGCCTCGAGCAGGAGGTGACGTATTCGAATTATCTTCGCGTGTTAACGGACGGTTCCGTCAGTATGGACAATAACAGCTGTGCTGCGACATATTGGATTCCATCTACGGGAGCTGCATGGTCTGGCCGCTTGTACCATCTAGTCTCTTCGACAGATTCAGAGAGCGCAGCTATTTCGGCTGCTCTTCGCATGTTGAAGAATGGACCCGCCCAAAAAAAGCAGTAGTTCTCCCGGACTCTAACGCAACAACTCTATCGAAGGACTCCCACAAATAAGTTCAGCCACCAGTCACTAGCACCACTGAAAGAAGCTATAAAGAAATCAAGGTAACATTCCAGTGAACACCTTCCCATGTTGGTTTCAGCGGCAACGAGAGAGCAGATGCCCTAGCCAATGAACCACTTTCAAAACAAACGACAGTTAGGGTTCCTGAGAATCAGCACCTACCAAAAGAGACAATTCAATGTCATTTCCCCTCTTTGTGGAATTCTCCACATCAGCCCTGTGTCACAAGAGAACCCAGTCGAGCCGAGTCAACCCTGTGTCGGCTGATAGTGTTCTTACTCTATAGAGTAAGAACATTATCGGCCGACACTACTGCATAGTTGCTTAAACTAAACGGCACTCCTTCATCATTGTGTGCTGAAATAAACAATATGAAGAAAAGAGGGTTTCCCCACGGACGCTGTGAAGAGATTGTGTTTCCGGAACGTGTGCGGCTTATTCCCGAAGAAGTGGCTGCTGTTCTTTTTACGTTTTCTGCGAGAGACAGGCTTAAGAGATCCATGGTGAGACATACCGCACGGAAAGGGTCACCCATGCTGAGCTATTGCCTGCCAGGCCTGCCAGGCTAACCCGCCTGTGGCAACACTGCCACCACCTCCACCACCAAGTGCCAGCAGCGTCCAGCTGACTGAGAATTTATAGTAAATCCCAGGCCACGTGCTGCCCGATAATGTTTGGCTCATATGTTCTCAGGAGCATAGGCGTGCTCAGGGTTCCCCCTTCAGGGAGGGCGAAGGTTCGTCGCTGCGCCCCCCCCCCTCCCTATTGTGTCAATGAATGGGGCTGACTGTGCGCCCCGGCTCCCTAGTCACCGCGCCCCCCCTCCATATTATCTCAATGTGTGGGGCTGTCATTGCGCCCCCCCCCCACCGCCCTCTGAGGTGACTAGACGGGGCGGCCGCCCCCCTCTGCCCCCCCTCCCCCCCCCCCGCCCCCCTGCGCGCTTCTATGCTCAGGAGCATCGACTACCGATCGGCAGCCTTTTCTGACCACGCTGAAAAAGTGTTCCAGTGCCCCTTGAAGGAGGGCCTTCCCTACTTCAAATTCAGAATCGTAACCCCTTATGCAGAGAGAGCGATGAAAAGGAAGGCCGGGAGGGTAACCAGATATTAGCAGAATTAACCCCTGCTAAGTTTCCGCACAACCATATCCCCGTTAACCGGGAAGAGTAGACCAGTCCGCCGACAACGCCTGGAAAAATATGGTGGCTGCTTGTAAGCCCCGTTTCAACTCAAGAACTTTCGGAGGATCGACAAATCACTCGACATCTTGAGCGACGTCATGCGACCGGAAGAAGCTCTCGTCGCGTCAAATTGGTCCCCGACCGATTTTCGTCGCCATTAGAAAGGCGTCGCTTGTTGCAAGCAGGGTTGCCGTTGGGTAGATTTGAAAAGGAGTCAGAATTCAAGCCAAAAGTAGCCACAGTAGCCACGCCGTATAACTTTATCGCCACATTTGTAGAACAAAATCGCTGCTTTAACTAGTCTTTAGTATTATATAATAAAGGTGAGTGTGAATATGCAAAATCATAAAAATACGAGCATAATTTTTTCCCGTTTGCTTGATCTTCAAAGCACAGATGAGTCACAAAAAATGATGTATTTACCTATTTATTTATTTGTTTGTTTATTTATTTTACTTTATTTACCTCAAGGTCAAGAGCATTACGGAGGAGAGGGGATAAACCACACAAAAAAAGTAACAGAATACAGTGAGTAAAAAAGAACAACGAACAGATTTCCAACAGACTACCTGCGCAACGGTGATTACTGCCTATTGAAAACGATGATTACCATTGCTTCAGCGGCAAGGAAGGTGATTCCGGCCGTTCGCTGCGTGCTGTAGAAGAGCTAAGGGTTTTACAAAATGGAATACATACCACAAAGCGACAAACCAAAGCAATGTGAGATGTAGAGTGCTGATAAAATGTGTCGTGAAGGACGCTGCGTCGGTATATTTTATGACATAAGTTCAAGCGGCAAAAATTTAGAAGCGCGTTTAGAGACGGAGGGCTAATGTCGGATTTTCTGCCTGTTATGCTCGCAATACAACTTTAGTAACAAATAATAACAGATCATTCTGGTTTATATCGCATATTATCTGAACATGTATCGATATTCATAGTTCTTAAGCAACGCTGTTCAAGAGCTAAATAAGCAGACTGTCAGTGTTTCGGGCGACACGAATAACCTAGCAGTTCCTTGCATTTAGTTCCACAAAACATATTTTGCGCCAGGTGGCGCGACAACGATATAGGATTTGTTAGCATACGTTCAGTGTGCCTGTATATAGTTCTGTGGATAAAGAGACAGAGTAATCTTGGAACATACCAGGTAAAAAGTCATTGGGAACACTAAAGGTTGAAGCAGGTGCTCCTTGAAGCCGCAGACCGAAATGGATTACGAAATTGATTTCCCTTGATAAGAGACCACCAGCTTCATTGTGGTGCGGATCCTCGCTTTTTGTCAAGTTCGCAAGAGAACACGCGCTGTGCTATCAGCGTTAGGAATTGACGTCATGAAGAGTAGATAGCGGGCAGTGTGAGCAGCGCGCTAGCCACGCGTTTGCCAGCATGCGCGCAACTTTGTCACTCCGTC
This sequence comes from Rhipicephalus appendiculatus, assembly GCA_030522465.1. NCBI lineage: Eukaryota > Metazoa > Arthropoda > Arachnida > Ixodida > Ixodidae > Rhipicephalus > Rhipicephalus appendiculatus. Next base: position 2,002 of record JALIZH010026016.1, on the reverse strand, counting down.
CTTGCAGGCGCGCCGTGCGTTGCGTGGGGGTAGTTCGTTGTGCACCAGCGTGCTGCTGGGAACAGGACATGCGCGCGCATCGGCTGACGCCACAGAAAATGTTGAAGACAGTGGGTAGCCCTTAGGCTTGCTTGTTGTTTAATTAGTTAATAACAAGAAAGTTGGCTACAAAATGCCCCAAAACAGAACTTCAATGTAGACAAAAAGTAGCTATGGCGCCAACTTGAAATTTTAGTCGTCAGACCAGGCCCTAAAGTAGCCAATTTGGCGCAAAAGTAGCCACCAACGGCAACCCTGATTGCAAGCCACTCACAACGCGGCGTTACGAAAGAACGGAGGGGAATATTTGTAGGGCACGGTGTAAGAGTATATATCTTACGGTGTGATGTAGGGCCACGTACACCCGTAAGTAAAAGTATGTGGACCACGGAAGCGCGTGCCCGAATTGTCGACTGCGTCGTCTGTAATCCTTTCCACACATAGCCGTCCACGTTGCGGAGGATATCTAGGCTTCTTGCAGAATCCTCGATATATGTTCACTCAAGGAAATAGTTCACCCTTGTTTCACACCGGCAGTCTGATTTGTTTCACTTGTATTCGAAGTAAAAATTCAGAGGACGCCTTACGCATCCGCTTAAGACGAGTCGAAGGCGAAAGCCGTCTTCGTCCTTTAAGTGCCGAGCACCATAGTGGCCTGGCTTTTGGTCCATATCCATGCATCTCATGTGGTGTGATCACGCTCACAATAAAGCGCTCAATACAGGCCATAACAAGGCTAGCAATGGTCAAAACCGGGTTAAAATGAACGAACAAGGTCTAAAATATTATAATTAACAAAAATAACCAAGAAGTAATCGCAAATTAACTAAAATTTGCTAAAAAGATTTCGAAAACCTGCGCCTGACTTCAGGGCCGCGCAAGAGAAGGCACCACTACCTCGACGAGCGAGCGAATGCCCCTCCTGTTACGCTTCGACGGCGCAGCCTTGCTACGCCTGATGGGTGAAACAACCTGACGGAACTCGCTGCAGACGACGCGTATCTCAACGGCCGTAACAAGTAGGAAGTCCATAAAGCGCAGAAGAAAAAAAAGTAGCGCACATGTAGCACACCCAGTTTGCGGATCTCCCTGAGAAGATTCTACTCATGGCGGGCAGACCCTACATGCTTACCTCTAACATTGGCGTCATCGACGCGTTGGTAAACAGAGTAGTGGGAAGTCTACGAACGGGAATCTCTGGGTGCCCGTGCTACGCACTTCCTCAGAGTTCACAGTAGTGGAGCTGCCATGTGTTTTTAAGGCGAAAGCCTTTAATGTCTCATGCTCACGTCCGTCCGTCCGTCCATTCGTCCATCCGTCCGTTCGTCCGTCCGTCCGTCCGTCCGTCCGTCCGTCCGTCCGTCCGTCCATCCGTCCGAGCCCTGGCACGGTGCCAGGTGGCCGCCTGGGCGCGCAAACGGACGCCGGTTGCGTCGGACTCTACAGCGCTCGCGCTTTGTTTGCGTAGCGTCGCTGTGCCCAGCGTGTCCAATCATGCAAGGAGGGAGACGCGCGCATCGCGTTCCATTCTGACCGACCCCGTCTCAATGGACACAGGCGTTCGCGGAACACACTTTGGCATTTACGAAGTGTCCGTCCATTTAAGCGCTGGAACGCGGATGGTGTTCTGCACGATGCGCAAAGCGCGAGAAAATACGAACGCATGCGAACGGAGGCAGATTAGTCTCGCGTCTCGCTGCGATTCGCGGTAAAAAAATTAAAAAAGAAAACACGCGCACATTCCGTTTGTGTGCCATCCCACTGAGAGTGTAAAAGAAAAAATCACAACATATCCGCGGAGTGAATGATGATGAGTGGGCGAAGCTGACCCAACAGCCATCCAAATTTAGCGGCGGCGCTGTCCGCCATTTTGTGCCGAGGAGCCCTGAACTCGCGTTGGCGAGCGTCCTAGCGCTCAGTCTCTGGCTAGCTTTCATCGAAAAAAATAACTGCAGATAACGCG
>JALIZH010026015.1:0-15265 GCA_030522465.1 Rhipicephalus appendiculatus | reverse complement strand
TAAAGCGACGCATGAAAAAACATGCGCCCACCTCCCCGAAGGGAATCGTGAGGAAATGCGAATGCATTTCGCGCGCGCTTCACTCCATTTATATATGGTGGTTGTGGTTCGAAGAAGGAAAAAGGCGCCTGATTTCTGCAGCCCGGTCGGGAGCAAGGCGCAGCGCCTTTTTTTTTTGCTTTTTCTTGTTTTTTTTTAATTTTTTTATTTATTTTTTAAATTTTTTTTTCATATATAGCTCCGCCGCAGTCCGCTTTTAGTTAACGCGCACGCTGCGAATTTTTATTGTTCAACAACGCACAGGAGAAATCTCCCACCGGCACCACCTTGGAGGTCAAGATTCATTGCCATATATACGGGGTGGCCAGTGAACGGTTGTGCAGCGCGAGCAGTCGGTTTTTTCAACCAAGAAACTCGCTAGCAGACGCTGCCTGTGTCGGCGTCGCGAGGCGAGAGAGGGAGAGGGGGGGAGCGTAGGAGAGGAGAGAGAGAGGGGGGCGCGCATGCGCAGTGGGGAGTGTGGACGCTGCGGGCAGAGATGCCTAGAGAAGAGAGGGGGAGCGTAGGAGAGGAGAAGAGAGGTGGGACGCGCATGCGCAGTGGGGAGTGTGGACGGCGCGGGCAGGGATGCCTAGAGGAGAGAGGGGGGAGCGTAGCAGGGGGAGAGAGGAGGGGAGGCGCATGCGCAGTGAGGGTGTGGTTGCCGCGGGGAGGGATGCCTAGAGGAGAGAGAGGGAAAGAGGAGGTTTTTTATTTTTATTTTTTTTAAAGGGTTTGCGCATGCGCAGTAAGGGTGGTCACGCCGCACACCACCACCACCGGATTAAGCTTCGCCATAAGATGCTTCACATCTAACACCTGCCGGCGCGCACACCTCCTCAACCTATCCTCCTCCTCCTCCTCCGCGGACAACGCCGCACAACGCCAACGCCGCACAACGCCAACGCCGGATGCCTGACATAGCCCGACTATGAAATGCATTCGCATTTAAAACAAACAAACAAACAAATGACCGAGATCACCTTTTTTCCGTTGTTTTTAACTGTGTTGAACTTCTGGATACCCCGACGGTGGGGGGCAAGTTGCGATACCTCCTCGTCGCCTCTGCCTCCTTTGTAATGGCCGAGGCGATACGGCAGCCAAATAGCCACGCTGCTAAGGATTTACGTTGTCGTGATTACCTCAATCGCTGCCCGACGATTCTGTTATTCTGCTACAACTTCTCTGCTTATACGTCTCCTACATTTTGCCTGCTAAGCTCGCTCTAAACGAGAGCACAGTCTGCGTTCGGGCTCTTAGTTGAACGAATGCCATTGTTGCCTTCCCCGCAGCTTTCTTTCTCTCTTTCTTTCTTTCTTTCTTTCTTTCTTTCTTTCTTTCTTTCTTTCTTTCTTTCTTTCTTTCTTTCTTTCTTTCTTTCTTTCTTTCTTTCTTTCTTCCTTTCTTTCTTTCTTTCTTTCTTTCTTTCTTCGAGGCGGCGATGCGAGATTCACGTCGTCAGGGTTGTTACGTGAGATGGAGTATAGAAGAGTGAAAAACGTGGCACATAAATATTTGTTTAGAAAGGTGCATACGAAACGAGCTACATAGCCTTGCGCATATTGTTGTGTAGACCACCCAGGTAGTCGAACGCACTACAGGCGTCTTTAACAGCCCACTTTCTCATCGTCCACTGTCTAGATTACAACATAGCCCCTTCTGAGTGAGCTTTGTTTGCTGTTCCAACGCCACATGCATGATTGTTGTGCCCAACACACAGCATCGTGGCCGGATGACTGCATTCAGACGGCAGGCCTCCCTTCATCCAGCTCCGTCATGCTTTTTAGAAATGAACGTCCTTATGGAAATATTCCGAAACTCAAGCGCTGATTCAGCAGGCGTGCACGTCCTTGCTGCGTCGGCTGCATATTAAGACAGCAACCACAATATATCCTACTAGGCTAGTAAGGTTAAACGAAAGAAAAACGATATACTTGGAAGTGCGAAACACACAAAATAGACAAGAACCAGACAGGACGAGCGCTCACTTCAAACTAAGGCGCAAGAGGTAGCTTTAGTGTGTTTTTTTTTTTTCTTTTTACCCTTGAGGTGATAGTTGTTCATCAGTTATTAGTCTGTGGGTTCACGCATGTGTTTCCCTGTTGCGGTTGCCTTTTGCTTGTACGATAAATCCAGGCTAGTTTCTGTAAATAAACTTTAGTTTGAATTGAGCGCTCCTCCTGTCTAGTTGTTCTTTTGTATTTTGTGTGTTTTGCGCTTCCAAGGACCTGCATGGATCAGTACAAACTCGCCAAACTTTATGTTATTCGAAAGAAAAAGTACACTAGAAGAGACGCAATACAATCAGGCATCGCACATAAGAAAACGTCACTCGGTTTGAGATTAGGCTCGGTCCACTCAAGGGAAACAGACGAGGAAGGCAAAATTGATATTGCGAAAAAAAAATCATATACTGCAAAACATAGTACCATAGAAGAAGATAAAATATTTGTAAGTGACTACCAATCGATGTCTTTCGTGCAGTCGCGAACCTTCACCGGAAAAATCCATTTTCTCGTGTCCTGACGTGTGCCCGCGCACGTCGTCTCTCACAGAGAGGCTCCTCGTTCATTGATAACTTTATTTCCTTCGTACGTCTTCCACTTCGTTTATCCACTTTCTTTTTCAATAAATCCGAGCAAACCACTCCATCCGGTAAATGTGAATACTTTTCTTCAATAAATGGACTCGATAGACGCGCTCGAAAAAAAATGCATCGGAAACGGGATTTTCATGTTTCTATTTTTCTTCCCTTGGAGATTCAGAATCACTGCTTCTTTTATTATCCTTTTCTTTTTTGTGCACTCTGATTTCGTCCACTGAAAGGTGCCCTACTCTGAAACCTCTCCGGCGTCTTCTCTCAGTTCTCTCTTGCCAGTGTCGTTTTACTGACTGTGATCTTCTATCACACGCCACCAAAATTTGGCTGGCATATCGATCTTGCAAGGACAGGGTATTCTGTTTCATGTCTGCGCACGGCTTTTTTGGTTGAAAGCCAGCAATGTGGACGTATAACCTTGGCTCTGCGTAAGGTTCGTTTATCTTCATTTCAGTACATTTGACAAAATATATGAACTGCTACGTTCATATTAGAATTTTAACCAGCTATCGTCGACATCGTGATCATATTGTCACGTGGTCGTGACGTCGACGAAGGCTACAGTCGGCGTGTCAAAGAAGAAACTCTTTATTAGGCCGAACTTGTGGCCGGAAAACTGAAGGTCAGGCTACAGCACTACACACTGGCAGTGATAGCGGCGAACAAAGCGTCGGCCGTCGATCAAACTGTACATCGCTGGAACGCGCCGGCTTTTATAACTCACGCGTCGAACATTCTAGCCTTATCACTAGTCGTCGCGGAAGCTCTGGAATAATCTTGAGTGTTAGCGTCTTGCGTGCAATCTTAACAGAACGATCTACTACAAGCGAGAAGCTTCTGGAACAATAAGGCGCGGTCTGCGCCGAGTACTGCGTATAGTCTTCGTGGGCGGAAACCGAATACAGTGAAAGAAACGCGCGTGGCAATGCCCCCCCCTCTGAAAAAGCATCGTCCCGATGCTTAAAACAGAACACGGGGGGAAAATGCATGCAACAATAAATAAATCAAGAAAGCACAATAAACAATAAGCACAAGCAAGAAAGTCCAATGAAAAAAAGTAGAGTCCTCAGGTTCACTAACGCGCGTAAAACGGCTTGAGGCGCACAACATGGACGACTTCAGGTCGAGCACGGCGCCGTTGAGAGTTCGTAATGCCGTCGGGGACAACCTCGTAGTCGAGTGTGCCGAGACGTCTAAGTACCCTGTACGGTCCGAAGTAGCGTCGCAGAAGTTTTTCACTTAGTCCGCGTCGGCGTATCGGCGTCCACACCCAAACACGATCGCCGGGCTGGTATTCCACGAAGCGTCGTCGAAGATTGTAGCGGCGGCTATCGGTCGTCTGTTGATTCTTGATCCGCAGGCGGGCGAGCTGTCGTGCTTCTTCGGCGCGCTGTAGGTAGGCGGTCACGTCGATGTTTTCCTCGTCGGTCACGTTCGGTAACATGGCGTCGAGCGTCGTTGCCGGGCTCCTTCCGTAGACCAACTTGTATGGCGTCATCTGCGTCGTTTCTTGCAAGGCCGTGTTGTATGCGAAGGTCACGTACGGAAGGATGGCGTCCCACGTCTTGTGTTCGACGTCGACGTACATGGCCAGCATGTCGGCGATGGTCTTATTGAGACGCTCGGTCAGGCCATTGGTCTGTGGGTGGTACGCCGTAGTCCGGCGGTGGCTTGTGTGGCTGTACCTCAGGATTGCCTGAGTTATGTCCGCCGTAAAGGCCGTACCTCTGTCGGTAATGAGGACCTCTGGGGCGCCATGACGCAGTACGATGTTCTCGACGAAGAACTTTGCTACCTCGGTGGCACTGCCCTTGGGCAGGGCCCTTGTCTCGGCGTAGCGGGTGAGGTAGTCCGTTGCCACGACGATCCATTTGTTTCCGGAATTCGACGTCGGGAACGGCCCCGGTAAGTCCATGCCGATTTGCTGGAACGATCGGCGAGGTGGCTCGATGGGTTGCAGAAGTCCGGCTGGCCTAGTGGGTGGTGTCTTCCGTCGCTGACAATCTCGGCAAGTCTTCACGTAGTGGGTGACGTCGGCAGTGAGGCGAGGCCAGTAGTACTTTTCTTGTATCCTCGCCAGGGTGCGGGAAAATCCAAGGTGTCCAGCCGTCGGGTCGTCATGCAGAGCATCCAGAACTTCTGGACGTAACGCTGAAGGTACCACGAGGAGGGAGTCGGCTCGACGTGGCGAGAAGTTTTTCTTTAGAAGAACGCCGTTCCGCAAGAAAAACGACTCCAGTCCTCGTCTGAATACCTTCGGAGCCACGGTGGCCTTGCCCTCGAGGTATTCTATAAGGCCCTTGAGTTCCGGATCGGCGCGCTGTCGTTCGGCGAAGTCATCAACGCTTAAAGTTCTAAAGAAATAGTCACCATCTTCGTCGTCCTGCGGCGGTGGATCAACGGGGGCACGGGACAGGCAGTCGGCGTCAGAGTGCTTTCGTCCGGACTTGTAAACGACGGTGATGTCGAATTCTTGAAGTCTCAGACTCCATCGTGCGAGACGACCTGAAGGGTCCTTCAAGTTAGCTAGCCAGCACAAGGCATGGTGGTCGCTCACAACTTTGAAGGGCCTTCCATAGAGGTAGGGGCGAAACTTTGACGTAGCCCAGATAATGGCAATAATGGCAAGGCACTCTTTTTCTGTTGTGGAATAGTTGCCTTCTGCTTTGGAGAGCGACCGGCTAGCATAACTGATAACCCTTTCTTCTCCGTTAGTCTTCTGCACAAGAACGGCGCCGAGACCTACGCTGCTTGCGTCGGTGTGGATTTCCGTCTCGGCGTATTCGTCAAAATGCGCAAGTATCGGATGCGTCTGCAGGCGTCGTTTCAGTTCCTGAAATGCTTGAACTTGCGCCGTTTCCCACCGGAACTCGACGTCAGTCTTCGTGAGCTGCGTTAGTGGCTCGGCGATCCTTGAAAAGTCCTTGACGAAGCGTCTGTAATAGGCGCACAGGCCGAGAAATCGGCAAACCGCCTTCTTGTCGGTGGGTGGCGGGAAGGCGGTGATGGCAGCTGTTTTCTGCGGGTCTGGGCGCACTCCAGTCTTGCTGATCACGTGACCCAAAAATAGGAGCTCCTCGTACGCGAAGCGGCACTTTTCCGGCTTCAGGGTTAGTCCGGGAGCTCTTGATTGCTTCAAGTACTGATTCAAGACGCTCGAGGTGCTCGTCGAAGTTCGAGGAAAACACAACGACGTCGTCCAAGTAAACGAGGCATGTTTGCCACTTCAAGCCAGCCAGTACTGTATCCATAACCCGTTGGAAAGTCGCAGGCGCCGAGCAAAGGCCGAAGGGCATGACCTTGAACTCGAACAAACCGTCCGGTGTAATGAAGGCAGTTTTTTCTCGGTCTCTCTCGTCGACTTCGATTTGCCAGTAGCCCGTCTTGAGGTCCATCGAGGAAAAGTACTTGGCGTTGTGGAGTCGATCTAGGGCATCGTCTATTCGTGGGAGAGGATACACGTCTTTCTTTGTGATTTTGTTCAGGCGACGATAATCGACGCAGAAACGTAGGGTCCCATCTTTCTTCTTCACTAACACCACAGGCGACGCCCACGGACTCTTTGAAGGCCGGATGATGTCGTCGCGAAGCATTTCGTCGACTTGTTTCTTTATGGCCTCGCGTTCTCGCGCCGAAACTCTGTACGGGCTCTGACGAAGTGGCCTGGCACTTTCTTCGGTTATGATGCGATGTTTTGCGACTGGGGTCTGTCGAACTCTTGACGACGATGAAAAGCAGTCCTTGTATTGCAGGAGCAGGGTTTTGAGCTTTTCCTGCTTATGCGTCGGAAGGCGCGCGTTAACGTCGAAGGCTAGTTGATGATCTTCGTTCGTCGTAGTAGCTTCGATAGACTCGGCGAGGGTGAAAGCGTTGCTGGCTTCCACAATTTCTTCGATATAGGCAACCGTCGTGCCTTTGCTCACGTGCTTGTATTCGTTGCTGAAGTTCGTGAGCATCACTGATGTTTTCCCTCCTCGCAGCTCCGCTATTCCTCTGGCGACGCAAATCTCGCGGTTGATTAACAGGTGCTGGTCGCCTTCAACGACGCCTTGAAGGTCTATTGATTTTCGAGTGCCGACGAAAATGCTGACGCTGGAGCAGGGGGGAATGGTGACTTGGTCTTCGAGCACATTCAAGGCGTGCTTCCCTGACGGCGTGTGCGGCGGTAGTGCTTTTTCGGTGGATAGCGTTATAGACTTGGATCTCAGATCGATGACTGCTCCGTGAAGGCCTAGGAAGTCCATACCAAGGATGACATCTCTCGAGCAGCACTGTAGGACGACGAAGCCCGCGGGATAAATCCGGTTGTTAATGGTGACTCTCGCTGTACAGATTCCTGCCGGCGTTACTAGGTGGCCTCCGGAAAACTGAAGGTCAGGCTACAGCACTACACACTGGCAGTGATAGCGGCGAACAAAGCGTCGGCCGTCGATCAAACTGTACATCGCTGGAACGCGCCGGCTTTTATAACGCACGCGTCGAACATTCTAGCCTTATCACTAGTCGTCGCGGAAGCTCTGGAATAATCTTGAGTGTTAGCGTCTTGCGTGCAATCTTAACAGAACGATCTACTACAAGCGAGAAGCTTCTGGAACAATAAGGCGCGGTCTGCGCCGAGTACTGCTGATAGTCTTTGTGGGCGGAAACCGAATACAGTGAAAGAAACGCGCGTGGCAATATTATTACATCGCGATCCCGTAGCAAGTCTGTTGAGTGTTCACGTAAAACACGGCGGAGTGCAGTCGCTTAGAACAGGGGTCGGCAGCGTGCGGCCCACGGGGCAGTATTATGCGGCCCCGGCACGGCTCCCGCCAGACCCCCCTACCCGCATCTCCCCTTTTGTCTTTTAACAGAAGGTCTGAATGGCAGTTTGGGCCCCAAATAAAGTTTTAGGGGCGAAGCTCCTTAATGTCGAGGCTTGTACATCACTACCACGGTGTAACCCGGTGTTGCCACGCTAGTGCGATGACGATGACGCTACCATCACGGCACAGCACATGCAAGGTAACCATTATACGCCATGGCGATCACGATGACACTGATGAGGATGAAGAATAAGCGCCTTCCAGACCATGCATTCTCTTTCTTCCATGGATGAAAGTGATCGTGAACGCGCCCTCGCCCGCGAAAGGCAAAACGGCCACGCCGACAACAAGCTGCTACCCCGGTGTTCAGGACGCGGGAAGCGGCGGATCAACGGCAAAAACACATTGTATACACTGTACGCACGCTTTGTCACTCATTTAGATGCGCGAGTGGGCAATGTCACTGGTGATTTAGGGTAACAACGATCCGCAGTGCTTCGCCTCTTGTCATGATTCACTTCGTGGAAATGCGGATTTTTTGCTTATAACCTCTGTTTGTAAACGGCAGCCTTGTGACATGCCAGCTGAGAATAAACATGACTTCTCTTCTACATGAATTTTTTATCTTTGCTTGCAAAGCCCCCTTCTCCCCCTTTCTTTTGGCCTTGCGGCCTCCGTTGTGCCGTCTTCACGCAATTCGGCCCTTCGCCTCAAACGGTTGCCGACCCCCGGCTTAGAGCATTCGCGGCGGGACGGGAAACAAAGAACAAAGAGACGTGTCATATCTATGGAAGTTTTCTGCAACGCGCAATGACCGAGTTAACCGCGGAAATTTGTGGTGCGATAGCGCACACACGCACGCACACAGCACGCACGCACGCACGCACGCACACACACACACACACACACACACACACACACACACACACACACACACACACACACACACACACAAAAGCCAGAGTTCCGCGTTTGTTCACTTTCAAGACGCAGCCTCACACGCATCCATGCGGGAAAGCAGCTTGCGACGGAAGTGCGCACAGTTGTGTTCCCACAATCTTGTGAGAACGAACTTCTCCCCCTAGGTCCAGTGCGCACGTGGAGCTGATGCAGATCCACTGCAGTTACACTGCAGATACACGTGCGCACAGGTGTCTGCTTTGTTAAGGTAAGGCGGGGAAAAAATGAGACACGGGGCAAAACGCGACATTTTGGCTTTGCCGACCTCTCTATAGCTAATACAGAAAGCACTTTTATTTGTTTCTATATTTCAGCGAGAGGTGCTGGTAGTTGTCCACCTTTTTATGTTTAAAAGTTGACGATTTCTCACAGCGTTCGCGTGGGAAAAATTACGCGGCTGGTGTCAGTGTGTTCGTGACCCGTCAAAAAAGGGGCGAAATTCTGCTAGGCCAAATTTTCGGATCCGTGCATGAAGCTACTCTGGCGTCTGTACAACAACGTAAGTATTTATATTGTTACTTTATGCTACTAGCTATATACCACCAAAAGTTTAGTTCATTTGGTGCGCGGGGCCAAAGCGGAAATTTTTTTTGAATTTGGGCATGTGAGGGGGGCAAAACGCGACAAAAAGGCATTGAATTGCCTTAGAGAGTGTCTTATTAAGTGAACCATTTACTTACACTGATTATATATTATATTTTATTGCTTAGGAAGGTTCGGACGCACAAGAGAATATCATATAGAGCTTCCTGGGAGGAAAACGACGTAAAAAAGCCACTCCATTCGCGCTGCATCGAGGTTTTTCCGCGTTCCCAAGGATGCTCTCAAGAGGCGAACGCAAAATTGGAATCATCTCCAAGTGAAGCCGTTCACAAACACGTCTCGGCATCGAGTTTTGATGACATTTCTCCAAAACCAAATTAAAAAAAGAAGCGCTAGAAAATTCGAATCTAGCACAGTTTTAAATTCATCGCCTCACGAAGCCCGGCTGACGAAGCTGAAAGCCACGAAACCCCCCGTGCAGTTCTGCACCAAAACGGCAAAAGGAGGCGAAGAAGATGCGTCAGATTATATCTAGCGTCCAATAATTGATTAATCGAATGAAGTGCAAGCTTTCAACAAAATACAACAATAGCACAAAGAAAGACTGGTGGTGTTTGATCTGCAAGGAGTTTTGGAGCAAAACAGCACCGGATTCTGTCTGGATTCAATGCGTGGAGTGCAAGGACTGGGGTCATGAAGGCTGCGTGAGGGCCCACGGAGTTTAATTTCAAGTGCTTCTACTGCAAAAACTCAAGGGTTAAATTTTTTTTCACACTGTCTCGTTTTGCCCCGCAGGTTGGGGCAAAATGAGACATCTGGTGCATTTTTTTATTTCTTTTTAAAATAAACTTTTTGACAGTGGCAACATGGTCATATTTATGTAGCAGATACCTTGTACCGAAAGGAAAGTTTCTGCCTTGATGTTTAAGGGTAAAGAGTGAAATAAAAATAAATATTCACTATTTTCAAATTTTTGTCTCATTTTGCTCCACCTTACCCTACATTATGGCCGGCAGCGGTGGCCAGACGCCATTGAGGTGAAGAGTAAAAATGTTTTGCGACACCTTCCCGAACACCTGTTCTCGTTAAATTGACAGGTGTCTTTAAAAAAGCAGCATTAGTAGCGTATTTGCATAAATGCGTGTCATATTGGCAATGCTGAACGCCACGTTTGAAGTAGTCTCTGGAGTACCAAGTATACATTCGGTTCGACTGCGACGGCGAATGTGCTTTACGAACTCATTCGATTGCTTAGGTCATTCGATTCTAATGACATTAAATATCACTGTGTAGCATCCACACAATATCACTATATGGGAATGCTATTCCATTCGAATGCCATTAAAACGTCCACTGTGACTGTGGTATAAGTCTGCGATAGCGAATAGTGAAGCACGGCGGAAGCGTTAGTGACGTAGACGCCGCGAGTACAACGAATGAGGAGTCATTTCGATACAGGACAGCTAATTTACTTAGGGCTTTATTGTTGAGTCCCAAGAACCGCTTAACTTAATCACGGATATCAGGGCTGCACAGATGTAAAGAAACCTTCCACGTAATGTCATGCATCCATTCATCCACGTACCGTTGGTACCGTTGCGCCGACTTCAGCTGGCTTCAACAGATGGCGCCACGATACCATCCGACGAAGCAGCACCGTGACCGCGGTGCTCAAATTCCGCTAGTCGACAGACAGGGCACGGGCGCTTCTGCCATCGAAAACACAGTATATATTGGCACCATTAAATAAAGTTGTTAAAGATTTATTGGGGCTAATTAAAAGGTGCCCAGGATGTTTACTCGGACGTTGGAATTTTCAGGAACAAAATGAATGTGCTGCGACAGGGGACTGCCGCTGATGGTTCCCCAATACAATTTGACGCGAGAGTGGCACGTTTTTAAGAGGTAGCACAATAAGTGGAACAGGGGTCGTCGTTTTGAGCGCCTAGTGCAATACAATCGAAATAAAAAATAAAGGTATTTTAGTTTATCGGTTAGTTTCAACTCTTACGAAGTGCGCAGCACTTTAGGCGCCCGGGCTGTCGTATCCTACTGTCGAATGCTGCGGTGGCGTAGCCAGGGGGTGGCACACCGGTCCCGTGCCCCCCCCCCCCCCCCGAAATTTTTTTTCGCCATGGCATACAGAGCGAAAATGACCATTTCAAGGAGGCGCCCCTCCCGAAATCAAGGAGGTGCCCCCCCCCCCCCCCCCTGATAGCACCTAGTATGCTGTCGTCATCGCTTGGCGTAACGCAGGCAGAACCACGCATAAGCTATCTGTAGCATATTGAGCGCTCGCTCACCCTAAAGAGAAGTCTTCTTTTTTTTTCGAGCGCCTTGATGATGATATTAAGTGCAGAGCACTTTAGGAGCCCGGGATGCCATAAGCTGTTGTCGCTTGGCGTAACTGAGGCAAAACCACGCATAAAAACAGAAAAAAAAAACAGGAATCAAGCGAGAAATAGAAAGAGATAGAAAGAAAGGGAAAAAATAGCAAGAAGAAATATAATAAAAAATAAATAGAAGTAAATAGAAATTAAGCGAGAGGAAAAAAAAGGCAGAAAAAATTGCAAAAGAGAACATGAAAGACAGAGAGGACGGAAAGAAACAAAAAAAGGCTGCCCAGTTCCGCACTTCCTTCAGACTTGGCCACTACACAGTGGGAGTGGCACCACGAGGGCGAGCTGCCTTAATTTTTTGTCTGTCGTTTCGTCATTTACTTATTTCGTGCACTGAAAATTGCACCTACTCTAAAACATCTTCGCTGTCCTCTTTCCGGTCCCTCCATCATGTCCCTTCCCTTAGGTTATTTGGCCCCTTTTATTGCTATGTAGTAATCTGTTGCGTATTTCTGGTATGACGCATTCCACGAACGCATATAGTTGAGGTGCGAGTGAGGAGATGATGGGAAGATCACCGGTCGTTGTCGATTCTTTATTTATCTCGTGATGTCGACCTGCCGGAAGTGGTGAAAGCGTTTTGCTACAAAGTCTGTACGCCAGCGTGGTATCAATCTTTGCCCTGACCGTCTTCGATGATTGCAGTGTCTACAGATTAAGTAAACAGAAAAAAATCTTCTATTTCAAGCATTTTATTTAGAGGAAAAAGCACTGGACTTAAAATGTCCATTGCCTATGTTCATGGCCTATGTTCCATGGTCTATGTTCACCTATGTCCTCGTTGCTTGCCATGTATAGGGATGCTAGGGTTCTCCTCAAGTGACAAACGTCACTTTTTCCCGAGCCTGCCCTCATCCTTGAGATGAAATAAAATTGAATTGAATTGAAGTACAATCAGCGGAGAAGAAAAATGATTATGCCCTTCACCTTCCAGTCGTCGTATGAAAATGCGTAAGGGACCGCGTAATCTTTCAGTAGACATTGACATTAAACAGCACGAGCATTAATTTAGCCACAATTTTCCTATCACCAGCAGGTATGAGACACCATGAATGGAAAAAACAACAAAAAATTGGCCAACATTTAGCAAACAATAGCCGACAATAGCACAATTAGGTACACCAGCCAATACTAACCTTTACTAATAATAATAATAATAATAATAATAATAATAATAATAATAATAATAATAATAATAATAATAATAATAATAACAATAATAATAATAATAATTTATTAACATTTTGGCACAGCAACAATGTGATGCAAAATTGGCCTGCCAAAGCCTCATTGGGCTTGAAGGGTAGAGCCGACAGACCGCGTACAACAGGAATTGATTTATCTAAGACCACACGAATGCAGACATATTTTTTCTTTTCGCGCATACATGCAAAATATAGACGCGCGTGTAAGCAGTGAATGAAGAAATAAAACTCATGCTAAAGCATGGAACGTGACCTAGCCTTATATGAGTTAACCATTCGTATATGCAATAGCAACAATGCAATGATAAAACATCAGATTTTCGGTGAGGTAGAAGAAAAAAAAAGCGGGAAAACGAAGGAAAACAAAAGAACACATGATAAAGCATTGTAACATGAATATTACTTGTGTGAATATTGCTTTTTTTTTTCCCCTTACATTTTTTGAGATGTTCATGGTGTTATTTTTTTTGTGCTTTGCTGTAGAAATTAGACACTGTTTTTCTTTTGTTTTCAGTGCCTTGTATGTAAATGCGTCTATGTATTGCCTTTTAGAGTACACTTTTGCCCTCCTGCTAGGGCCCAAGTCGGGCCTGCAGTATCTTGTAAATAAAAAAATAACAAAAAAAAAACATTATTCTAATTATAGAGAAACAAAGAAAACATGAATTTTAATTCCTTTAGTTCGCCGACAGCTATGCGCAACCTAAAAAAAACCGGCAGATCCCACGCACTGTGGGAATCGATGTGATGCGAAGCAGCCAGCAACGAGCAAATTATGCTGTACATAATAGTCACATCATTATTTACATGTTAGGACCTCTCATTTGTGTTCGTCATACAGTCACGTCACGCAATGCAAATTTTGGTGTATATCAAGCTAGCGAACTGGACGCAAGCGCACCATGAGCGTGGCATGTAAATGACATTGTAGATGACATGCATGCCAAGATTTTCATGTTACCACCTGCCACTTATGTTCTCTTCACTTTTTACCTCGAATCGCAGCGACACGCGACACCAATCGGCCTCCGTTTCGCATGCGTTCGTATTCTTACGCTCTGGGCATCGTGCAGACGCCACCCGCGTTCCAGCGTTTAAATCGGCGGACACTGTCAATTCCAAAGTGTTTTCCTTGAACGCCTGTGCCCACTGAGACGGGGTCGGTAAGAATGGAACGTGATCAGCGCGTCTCCCTCCTTGCATGATTAGAGACGCCGGGCAAAGCGACGCTATGCAAGCAAAGCGCGAGCGCTTTAGAGTTCCACGCGACCGGCGTCCCTTTGAGCGCCCCGGCGCCCACCTGGCATTGTGCCAGGGTACGGCTGGAGGGACGGATGGACGGACGGACGACCGCACGGACGACCGGACGGACGGGCGGATGTGAGCATTAAACATTAAAGGCTTTCACCTTAAAACTTGGTGTATATCAAGCTGGCGAAACGGCCACAAGAGTGTCATGAGCGTGGCATGCAAGTCATGTTGCACATGACATGTCATGATTTGCATATTACCACTTGTCATTTATCCTCGTCATACAATCACGTCGCTGAATACCAAATTTGGTGTATATCAAGCTAGCGAAACGGCCACGGGAGTACCATGAGCGTGGCATGCAAATCATGTTGCACATGACATGCCATGATTTCCATATTACCACTTGGCATTTATGTTCCTTATACAGTCACGTCACGCAATACCAAATTTGGTGTAAATCAAGCTAACGACACGGCCGCGAGCGCGCCATGAGCGTGGCATGTAAATCATGTTGTATATGACATGCAGGTCATGATTTTCACATTACCACCTGTCATTTATTCTCATCATACATTCACGTCCCTCAATACCAAACTTGGTGTATATCTAGCGAAACGGCCACGAGAGTGTCATGAGCGTGGCATGCAAGTCATGTTGCACATGTCATGTCACGATTTCCATATTACAACTTGGCATTTATGTTCGTCATACAGTCATGTCACTCAATCCCAAATTTGGTGTATATCAAGCTAACGAAACGGCCGCGAGCGCGCCATGAGCGTGCCATGTAAATCATGCTTTTCATGACAAGCTAGTCATGATTTTCATGATATGACCAGCCATTTATGTTCATCATGCAGTCATGTTATGCCATACCAAATTTGGTATAAATACCATTAACGATACGGCCTGGAGAGCACAAAGTCGTAGGCGGCTAGATAGATAGATAGATAGATAGATACGCTCAAAGTCGCCGAAGTTCGCTAAGAAATGCTTCGCATTTAAAAACATCGTTACCCTAAGGCTCTCATACCGGAGCGACATGTACTGAAGGAACAGAACATTATTCAGGCAATGATTGCCAATGTAAACGAGTGCTAACCACCACTGGTAGTCATGTGGTGGTTGCAGCATGTGACTGAATAAGCTAGGCCAGGACAGCTGTCACCGTTCCCTTTGTCGCTCTGAACTGCTGGGAGCGAGGCCCACCCCATGGACGGCTGGCTCCTCCGTCTACGTGACGTGCTATGGAAGATCACGTATGTGCAGCGGCTCGTCGTCTGCGTCAGAAGCGCCGAAGTGAGTTGAAAGCGAAATTTTAAAATGCCACCTTCGCTGTGGTTCTGATTAAGTGAAGCGGTTTCTTACTTCTGGTGTGTGCTTGGCGACACTTGGAAACATTACATTACGTAGCCGCTGACTTTGAAAGCGGCTGGGAGCGTTGGGCGTGGCTACGCGCGA
>JALIZH010026013.1:0-32812 GCA_030522465.1 Rhipicephalus appendiculatus | reverse complement strand
CCGTATAAAATATATGGATTTTGTACGGACGTATAGGGACGCTTACGGAAATTGTAAGGAACATACGGAAGTAACATATGGTACATAAGGAAATTCCGTATGGGCGTACGGATGTAGTCTTAAGGAACATGCGGATGCCGTATCTTTTATGCGGAGACTCATACGGCGATACGGAAAGTATGATACGGAACTTGCGGAAACCGCACGGGTTACGGAAAGAACAAACGGAATCCGTATGAGCTATGCGGAAAGATGGAACATGTGCGGATGCCGTATCTTTTATACGGATAGACTCATACGGCGATACGGAAAGTATGATACGGAACTTGCGGAAGTATGATACGGAACTTGCGGAAGCCGCACGGGATACGGAAAGAACAAACGGAATCCGTATGTGCTATGCGGAAATATTCACGTGGCAATAAGTAGCATACGGAAAGCAGGATTTTCTACCTAGGACGCATGGGCCGCGGGTGGAATGACCGCAGAACCCATGTGCATAGGCGAGCGCACGGGGGGGGGGGGGGGGGCTCCCTTCTTCACCTAAGAGGGAGGGGCGCAAGTAAGGAGGCGGTGATAACCTGCCACCTTCACCCCCCTCCCCCTCAGTGGCGTAGCCACGGGGGAGCACGCTCAGCCTGCTGAGCCCGCGCCCGGCCCCTGCCCTCACGATTTTTTTCTTTTTTGTTGCCTTGGCATATATGCAGAACATAAAATGACACTCAATTGATCACATTGCCAGCCCGGCCCCCACTTGAGATCAAGAAGTTGCCCCCCCCCCCCTTCCGAAAATTATTTCTGCCTATGCCACCTCCCCCCCCCCCGATGGAAAACCCTGCATACGCCTATGCATATATGTGATCTGCATGTGCGGAAAACATTTGGATGAAAACATTTTAGCAGAAGTGTAAATTTTTTAGTGCACAAAATTGTCTATGAAATATGCAGCGTATTTATTTATTTACTTCTTTATTTCTGAATACTGCTATCTTGAAAGATCACATTAGGGTGATGTAGTGATTATAAGGTATACAGATTTGAATAAACAACAAGGTACAGTAACACCGAAATACCAATGCTATATATACAAAAGTATCAAAACAAAAATATGATCACTAGCACAAAAATTCACACAAAACGTATGTGCATTTGTATCTTTAGTATCAATGTCAGATGTATGTTTTGTGAAGATGTAGTTATGAAGCATTATGGGATAAACTAAAGCCACGGAAGACTGTTTTCGACAGAAACTGTGAATTTTGAAAAAAAAAAACACAGGTGATACCAGTATGATAAGAAAAACACAGGGAGAATATATGTATGAGACACAGTCACCTGAAATATTTTCTTTATTTTTCATTGGAATATATGTGCAAACATTCACAGTGATAATAATTAGCAACCTTAAGTGCTCCTGTTCATAGTAACACACTCCATTGAGCAACAAGACGAGGAGCAAGTCAGTTTGCATAGAAGAAGTAAAACTTCTTTGGAAAATTTTATTACAAGAAAACTTGCGATTTTAAAGCACACTTTCGGATAAATTAACATGGCACACAAGAGATTAACTGTGTAATATGTGAAAACATTTTATCAGCCGTGTAAAACTGCAGCATCATGCCCTCAATTTCACAGAATCTAAACAAACAGCTTTCAATACAACCAGCTAAGATAAACTTCAGTACTGACAACCCAATGCATACAAAAATATTACCCTCTTGCCCATATTTCATGTCACACATCGGGTGGCTCGTTAATGGATTGACAAAAAATCTGAAAATCTGCTGCCAAAACACTAAAAATAAAGTAAGCCACACTTCTTAGCTCACCACACATCACAGTAAAGTTCAACAAAACAATTACAGTATGTGTACTGGTAATCGCAACAATGTTAAGATTATGGTATTCTACAAAGAAAACTTAGTTATGGATACACATGGCCATCAAAGTAACCAGCACATGAAGCACAGCAAAGCCATATAACAAACTTTCACTCATCAAAAATGCTCACAGTCAGTTCTGCTACTGCCTGAAATGTATGCTGGACTTTCAAATTGCTTCACTTTATACGAGTGCATGGCCTAACCACACAGCAACACATCATTGACTTCATTCATTGTTTTGTCACACCATAATGTCAATATTTTTATGATTATATTTAGTTTATACACAGGAAAGAAAACAGTCAAGCAGCAAATATTGTCACATGGTCATGACGAACGTGGCAGTCGGTGTGTACAAGACAAAACTCTTTACGAGTTAATTTTTGTCCAGGAAATGAAAAGCTAAAATACAAAAGGAGTACATGTTGGACACTTATAGCGGTCGGCAGTCGGTAATCTGATCAGCAGTAAAACGCATCGGTCTTTTATACCTGTGGCATAAAAATTCCAACACTGGTGGCCGGGTTGGTTGCGGAATAAACACTATTGTCCACTTGTGGCGCACAGTCTTATCGGAAGATTCTAACATAATCTGGAAGGTGTCACACACTGAAGCGCGGTTTGTGCAAGGCAGTGGTTATACATGTAACATACTGGTTACATAAAAATATAAAAAGCATGCGTCGCAAATATGATGGTTGTTCTTCAGAACAACACCACGTTATTCTCTTCCCAACTTTACTTTAATAATGAATGCAACACCACAAAAATACCGTGTTGACCTATATCAAGCTCATGAATCATATTTAAGTTTGTTCCACTTGTCATACATAAGAAACAGGACCAACTGATAGGCAACGTACTACTATTTTGGCCTAATAGGGGCCCTCTTTCATGCCATGTTATAATTTCATACTGCTTAACATCTTACTGCACCACCAGTTTGAAACAAGTAGCCCAATAACTAGCAGTAATGTCATATATTGTAAACAAGGTCTGTCTTGAACATAAGACTGAGTACAGAAAGCAAGGATGATTTTGAAAATTTTTCCACTACATTTGGTATTGCCAGGATACCCGCAGTAATAGCAGAGCGGACGAGGTGATCACCATGGTGGGTGAAAGGGCTAGCTAGGCACACTCGGAGTCATCGAAGCCAGGTGGACAGGCGTCGAGTGCGCAGAACTGATTGATCGATGCCTGGTTCACCAGTGATGACTTGTGCGTATGTTGGCTGGAGTTGAGGGGCCAGAGAGTCCACATACGCTGGAGCAGCCATGGACACCAACTCCTCCTTGATCACGTCACGCAAAAGAGTGCTGGAGGCGTGAGGTGGACTCGGGGTCGCTGAGAGGCCAAGAGATTGCAGCTCTTCCCGTATAATCGCCCGGATCATAGCACGCAATGAGGGATTGACGGTGGTGGTATATTCCAGGCTGTCCGGCGGCAACCGTTGGGACTCGAGTTCCTCTAGGTGTTGGCACGTGGCAACAACGTCGGCGACTGTTGTCTGGTTCTGTATGGCCAATGCATTGAAGGCAATAGTGCCGATGCCTTTCAGTAGATGGCGAACCCTCTCCGATTCGGTCATGGAGGTGTTGAAACGGCGACGAAGAGCAAGCACATCCTCAATGTATGAGGTGTAAGATTCGCCAAGTTGTTGCTTGCGAGCATCCAGGGTCTTCTTTGCGAGGGCAGAACGAACTGCCAGGGCACCGAAAATTTAGCGAAGCTGTTTTCGCTATGTCCGTGAGGTAGAAAGAAACACGGCGAAGCTTGCCGGGATCATCCCAGTTGTTAGTTGAACTCACTCGGTCGTAGTGCTCCAACCAATCCCTCTACATCTTCACCTAGAAGTCCGGCGAACATGGGGGGGATCACGTTGGTGCCCACTGATAATCCAGAGTGGATAGGCCACGGGAGTCGGGGCCGTGGAGGTAGATGCAGGAGCGCCGGTTGGCTTGTCCTGAGGCATGTTACGGGACACCTGGCACAGACGGCGACCTGAGCGGAGCTCCAGGAAGTAGAGCAGGCTCGGAGAGGATGGAAGATCGCTGAGCAGCCTCCACCACTTGTGACGCAACGGTTATCGCGACCTTTATTAGGCCCCGAAGGCACGGTGAAGCGACGACACCCGAGGCACAGATCACAATCAAGCCAAGTTCCCACAACCGATGAAGACGACGAACACCCACGATGATGAACATGTATGAATTAGGTAGATGTGTCTAATGAACACCCACAATAAGAACATTGGGGAATACTGCAGTGAGCCCAGAAAGCTTCCCAATATTAGAAGGTGAAGCACCACACCACTCACTGTCAATCCGACCAGGGAAAAAGAAGAGCAGTTATACATGGCTCATGGATAACAATCTTGGAAGAATGTTCTGGCTCTTGGTGTGCCTAAATGCGACAGCCAGAACCTCTTGGCTTCATGCTTCACCCTGTGTTTCCATAAAGCAGCGACAATGGCACAGTCTTGTCCAACCGCTGTCACGTCACCTCTCAACAATTTGCGACTTCGAACAACACAAGAGCCAGTGACCAGCGCAGAACCACTTCTGCCAAATCCAAGCCATAAGCCTGTGGCCAGCAAGCCGACGAATGGAGGCTGGGAATTGGACCCGCCACTGCCACCATTCCGGACCTCCAGCATCAAATCCTGGTTCAAGCAGTTTGAGGCGACCATGAAGCTCAACAACATCTTGCTCCAGAAATTTATATATGAAATTCTGAAGTACATTCTCCCACCTGATTTCAAGTGCAGCCTCTTTTAATTCTTTCTCACCAGGCCCGTGCCCCTATGACAAACCGCAAGATGCTGTGCTGCACTTCTACAATACTAAACATCACCCTCGACCAAAGTAGTACCCCACAGCATGCGACTTGTCTCCATCTATCTTCGCACGTTCCACACCACAGGTAGTCCAGATTGCTTCCCTCCCAAAAGTGCCCAGCTACCAAGGCAATGGAGCTCACGTTCCCTCCTCAATCAACCCCTCGACCAAGAGGCATGCTACTTCAGCAAGCATCGCTCCTGCCTCCGATATCCTGGTTCTGTCAGCAGGGCCAGTGGAGCTTCTTTAAGTCATGGATTCAGCGCCAGCTTCCCTTGACGCTGTCAGGTTTGCTACAGACTCTTATTCTTCTGCACTGGCTGCCCTGCATGATTTGGCGACCGCAGTCGAGCTGGCTCTGATTGCAGAGTATGCACCGCCTCCTACAGCCGTGGGAGCCTGTGACACTGCTGACACTGTGGACCCAGTGCCTCTCATGCTACATGCCGTTTGATTTGTCAACACATTGGCGCCGGCTGCTCACATGCTACACGACAGCCAACCCGATAACGTCTCAAGTGGCAGCCAGGGTTCGCTAGATCTGCCTGCCAAGATTCCATGCGCCATTTTCGAGAAGTCAGGCAAGAGCCCTGTTACCAAGCCCTGTTACCAGCCAACAACCCAGACCACGTAACAAGTCATGGACAGCCACATGCCATTGTCATTGCTGTCATCTCGTCATCACCTCAGGAGAGTCTGCACCACATGCAGGCACAGCACACGACTAGTAGACCGTCCAGGAATTCCTTTGCACAGCCGAAAGATGAAATCTTGTCACCTCTCCTAGAAGCCACAATGTGAGACAGTTTGCGCTGCATCTACCACGGTGTACGCACAACCAGCATTGTTAATGCACCTCTTGTTTCACTTGGTGCTACCGGCGGCATGCAGTCATCTTTAGTCCTCACCGCTCTACTTCGACATGCTTAGCACCACAACCGTCGAAAAGGAGGAGGCAAAGCAAGTGTGCGTGTTATCATCCAGCCACGAAAAAAAAAGTGATGCAATGGTTTGTAGCACATCAGATGGGCATACGCTTCCCGTACCTCAATTTCAAACGGAAGGCGCTCCTTAAAGGAGTCATCTTTCTAAATGGCATAAACAAAAAAAGGATGGATGATGACAGACCTAGTCGCGGACTGTATTTACCACGTCTGGCGTTAAAGGCCTGCCGTCGGTTTGGGCCTGAGAGCAATGCTCGTGCTCGACGCGTTCAGGTGCCACCTTGACCTCGCCATGTGCAACACCAACCTTGTCATCATATCTGGCAGTATAACATTGCAGCTTCTACCGCTCGATGTCTGCCTCAAGAAGCCGGTAAAAGGCAAGAGTAGGACACTCTACACCGACTGGCTGATAAATGGCAGACACAAATTCACACCCAGCAACGGAATGAAGCATGCCTCTCGGGAGAACTTAACTGAAAGGGTGAAGGATGCATGGTGCACAATATCATCAGCCATGGTTATCAAGGCCTTCAAGAAGTGGGGTATCTTGAATGCCATAGACGGCACCAATGATGAAATGCTTTTGGGCCACTGAAAGCGACAAGGAGTGGTTCAACAGCGATGACGACTGATTCCTTGCGTGACTAATATCACCGTAGTGGTGACAGTCTGTTTGCTCCTGCGCACGCTGTTTGCTTCTGCGTTTTCGAAACTTGAAAGCATTAAAACCAAACGCTTGTTTTTCTGAATGTGAGAAGGCGGACTCCTAAGGACTTTTTTTCCTTTTCTGTCACGGAAAATGGGTGCGTGTTACAAGATGTCTTACTTTTTTTTTTCATGGAAAACAGGTGCGCATTACAATCGAGGCCGTGGCAGAAGTGAGTAACCAATGTACACTGCAAGGTGCTTATGTTTCGGTTCTTGGTGGCAGAGCTACAGTTCCTGCCAGGTTTTCAAACCAATGAAAGTAGGGGCATTTGCACAACCAATTGCACCAGCCGTGCTGGAGTCGCAGCAGAATGCAATATGCTGTGGCAGTTGTGTTGTATGTGATTCAAGTAACTTGAGCATCAAAAACGAGCAAACCGTAGCCATGAGGCCTGCCTGCAGCTAGGAGCATGTACCCCAAGCACTCAAACATGGGAGTCAACAGGAATGTGGAGACCGAGTTTCCATTTTCTCTTAATTAATTTATCTTTGTCAAGGAAGATTTCTGCACCACAGATCAAGACAACTGTGACAACGCTCCAGAAAACGACGAAAGAGACTGCCAGCTACCACTTGTACAACACACACAGACGTCATGGATGTGCTGAAGAATTTCGGCAGTACCGACCGCCCTTGAACAATGTGCTCAGGGCAGAGGTAGACAATGGGGCTCCCTAATATCCACAACATGCTTCTGCCTCTACTCGCCAAACTCTAAGCTTGTTTGAGTGAGAAAATGACAGCCAGTGCCATTACCACAATCACAGAATTCTTCATTAAACGACACCAAATGGCGCCAGTAAATTAAAGACACAAACATGGGGATGCTGTACTCCAGCATTGAGCCCAGATTGTTAAGCTTCCTGGCGCTACACATCAAAGCCTAAGTACCACGCGCTTCATTGGAGTTATTCTATCCGTGGAAAACATCGCAATACAACACAGTAGTGGCCAGCAAAGTAGTATATACATAAACAAGCATAACAGGAAGTATTCTAGCATGCAGTTAAGGTGGAGGTGCAAAACTTCCGGAGGACGGAAAGCATTGGCATAGCGCCGGCTAAAGGTGAGGTTGGGGAATGCTACATCCCACTGTAGTATTCCAACAAGATTCCGGGCAGGCTAAAAAGAGCCCCTGTCTGTTTATTGCATGTCCTTTTATGCCAAGCACATATCTCCAAGACAGATAAGGCAGATAACAAACATCGGTCGTTAGTTGCATTAGTAGGGTTAGTACCGGCCCTCTACATGACTCCCTTAACACCACATTCCCCCCTTGTCGAATGTGGACCGAACACAGGATAATCATAAGTTCAATTTTTTCAGCGTGATGATGCGTCTTCCAGAGCGGGTATACCGAGGACCACGACGTGGAGTCGCAGTATGCGTTGATGTCAGCCTGTCCGCATCTGTAGGAGAAGACACACTTTCATGGGGAACTACGTCGGGTTCCGCACCACCCGGAGAGGCCACACCACTCTGAGAAACCGCACAACGCGACACATCACTCGGGAGTTCTCCCGCACTGTCAGTTGTCGCCACCGCCTCCGGCGCTGGTGACGACACCATCAAAGCTGGAGTCGTGCCACGATCACCGAATGGCACAAGCAGACGACGGTTGCGCTGTATCACACCGTTCGGCGTCTCTACCACGTAGCATCTTGGACGCTGACCTTGGCTCAGCACCCGAGCAGTACACCTGGAATTTGTCACCCAGACATCCTGGCCAGATTGCAGAATCGGCAGGGGTCGAGCATAGTGGTGGCGGTTGTAGTCCATGGTCTGCCGGCGCTTAGCCTCTTCGTCGCGCTCCTTGAAGGTTTCGTGGTCAGGCAGTAGCAGAGCTAGATGATCCCAAACCTTTGGCAACCAGGTGCGCAGGCAACGACCCATCAGAAGTTGAGCAGGACTGAAGACTGTAGAGCCGGGGGTGTCCCTGTACATCAAGAGAGCCATGTGACGATCAACATTCTTGCGCCACAACTCCTTCACGGTTCGCACTGCACGTTCTACTTCCCCATTCGACTGTGGGAAAGCAGGACTACTCATACAATGAGCAAAGCCGTACATCGACGCGAAGTCCGCAAACTTTCTCGACGAAAACTGTGGTCCGTTGTCACTCCGAAAAACCTCGGGCACTCTGAATCGAGCCATAATGTTCTTCAGGGAGGTGATTACTGATATGCTTGACGTCCCGCGCAGGGTCTGGACTTCCGGAAACCGTGAGTAGTAGTCGACTACTAATAAGAAGTTCCTGGCCTTTAAAATGGAAGATATCAGCCCCGACTTGTTGCCACGGGAGCTCAGGTGTAGCCGTCGCCAACATGGGCTCTGCCCTCTGCTGTCTCATTGTTGCGCACTGTTCACAGTTTTCGACCACGTCTTTGATCCTGTGACCTATACCAGGCCACCACACTGACTCGCAGGCTCTCGCCTTAGACCGAGCCACACCAAGATGACCCTCGTGGATCAGACCCAAGACTTCTGCTTGCAAAACTGCAGGAACAACCAGCCGGCCGCCTTTCAGCAGAATCGACTCGGCAACCGAAAGCTCGCCGCGATGCTTCCAATACGCTGCCAATGTTACCGGTAGTCTCGTCTTAGAGGGTTAACCGCAGTTGCAAAACTCGATTAAGGTGGAGCACACGCCATCCGACGCTTGAGTGCCTTGAACTGATAGCGCATCAGCTTGAATCGCAGGCACTGTATCCGGGGTGGCAGCAGATCCACTTCCATGTCGCCCAAAAGAGTTTTCAGCGGTTGATGGTCAGTTTCGACGACGAATTGTAGGCCACGAATGAATTAGTCAAACCGCTGCACGGCCCACGTGACAGCTTTTTCTGTCTGGCTGTACCTCTGCTTCCGTCTTCGTGAGCGAGCGTGAAGCAAAGGCTACCACCCGTCTTTCGCCCTTTGGCTGGTCTTGCATCAGGACCGCCCCGAGCCCAAAAGAATTTGCATCCGTGGAAACCACTGTTGGGCGAGATGGGTGATAGCAGGTCATGCAGGTCTCCAAAGAAAGCATTGTCTTTACTCCTTCGAATGCCGCTTGCTGGGGTGGCCCCCACAACCAGGCCTTCTGCTTGCATAGAAGTTCCCGAATTGGAGCTAGCGTATCCGACAGGTGTGGTAGGAACCTGGCGACATGATTTACCATCCCCATGAGTCTTCGGACATCTCCAACATCCACTGGCGGTTCCATCTTCCGAACGGCTTGCACCTTAGCTGGGTCTGGCGATATACCGTCTGATGAAACCACGACGCCCACGAACTTGACCTTTGACACACCAAACTTGCACTTTTCCTTATTCAGTGTCAGCCCTGCGCTGCGTAACTGATCCAACACCTCGGAAAGCCTTTTGTCGTGCTCCTCTCGGCTGCGGCCGAACACCAGGACGTCATCGATCATGTTGACCACTCCTTGCTGCCCCTCCAAAATGCGGGACATCCGGCGCTGAAATTACTCTGGCGCAGACGTAATGCCAAAGGGTGGGCGGCAAAAGCAGTACCTGCCGAAAGGTGTTATGAACGTCGTAAGTTCCTGGCTGTTTTCTGTCAGCTTGACCTGATGAAAACTAGACGTCGCGTCCAATTTGGAAAAGACTTTCGCCTCTCCTAGGAGTCCTAGTAAGTGTTCCACGGTCGGCAAGACGTGCCGCTCTCGAAGGACGTACTTGTTCAGCTTCGTCAAGTCCACACACAAATGGCAGCTGCCAGAGTTCTGCACTACCACGAGCTGCCAGAGTTTTGCACTATTATGCCCTGCGCTTCCATCTTGTCGAGCTCGGATTTTACAACCGGATAGGTATCCTCCTTGGTGTGCTTAGGGAGAACGGGGTAGCACCTGGTTCGATGCTGGATCTCGTACGGTTCGTCCAGCACGCCAAGTCCCTTCGAACAGGTCTGAAGCGATGCCTACAGTCTTGGACAACTCACCCCCCAGTCATATTGTTCACGAACTTGACAACTTTCAGAGCCTGAATAGCCGGAAAGCCTAGCAGAGGCACCGTTTGTGAACGCACCACATACATTTTCTGCTCTGTCGACCGGCCTTTCCATCTCAAGGTAGCCCAGAAGGTACCCAAAACGACTAGTGGCTGCCCTCCGGGACCCGTGAGCTCGTCTTCTTGAGCGTCAAGTCATGCCTGGCATTCTCGAGAATGCATATTCTCCTTTTAAATGTGGACGGTTTGAATTGTGCTAACAGTATACAGACCACTCAGATATGATTTGCTTTCAAACTAGCATTGAAGAAAAGGTACTTGAAGAAAAGTCCATGCCGACTAGATATCAGAGTCTCTTTAGGACTTCATATAGTGCGTCAATCTCTTTCAACAAGGTTTGGCAAAATACAAACATATGCTTGGGCTTCGGCAACAAATTCAATTAGAAGGCACGGTGCGACTACATCAGATATTGCCAAAGCAACAACACTTGACTGTGAATAAAAACAATCCTTCATGTGAGGAGGTAGCCTCCCGCCTTCACCAGTGCATACAAGCCTCTTACAAATCAAAACACAGTCAGAGTCCTCATGCCCACCATTCATTACAAGTATTCTCTCAATTACAAAAAAAATTGCTCTCTTTCGTCTGCACAACTGTACTGTTGCTCTTCCTGGCTCTTGTATACCTCGTACTGGTAAACATGGTTCCCTTAAAAAAAACGGAAGTGCTCTTGCACAGAAGGGACACATCTACACACCAAGAAGAGAGCATTTTTTTCATCATTTGAGAGCTCAGGAGACGGCACACATGACCCAAACATGCACGCACCATTCACATGTGTGGCACTTGTGGTTAAGGGGTGGCCAAGAAGAGTGTGAGCAAAGTTTGCAACTTTCCTCTGCAGAGGGAAAAATGTCATGGCAAGCTCAAGCTGCTGTAGCATTACCATTCGTTCTAGCACTTGTTGTGGCACTCCCTTAGCTGACGTTACTGTTCTCAGAACTTTACCATTCCCATGCTCAAAAACAAATGTCGAGTGCGCCCACAGAGGTCCAAAGTTCCTGGCAGCTGTCACCAAGTGGAGAAGTTGATGATGATTGAAGGTCATCATGCGCGGTCCGTAAAGGGTTAGCGTCCTGGAGACGAAGTCTTGAAGCAAGCGCCCTATAAAACAAAGGGGTGCCAAGTGAGTGCATTATAATACAGGTAAATGCACAAACTAAGATCCCTTGCAAAAGAAGTTTTCCAGAAATTCATCTTTTAAAATAGCAAACATTCGCACAGAAGTGTTACACTAAATACTATGATTTAAGTTGATACCTTACATGTTCTTAGCATAGCCTGCAGGCTGAACCATCTAGCAAGCACATTAATAAACTTATAGTGACAGAAAGCCGATGACAAAAAAGCGTTAGCACACAGATACACAGGCGAAAAAAATGAGACAACACAAACGCTGGTATTTGTAAGCGTTCCTGATGTCTCATTCTCTTCCACTATGTACGTGTCTGCCCACAATGACCTTCTTTCTTTATGATCATTATTAAACATTTCCTATTACATGCTTTGTACTGAAACAAAAAGATTCATTATAGCCTTTAAAGTACTATGTTTAAATGCAGACCTTATTTGCATCATGTGTGAGCCTCTATAAATAAGTATTCCTCAAAGTGCCAAAACAGCTTTTTCCCTGTAAATATGGCGACGTTCAAGTGGCACAGTCCTTAGGCCCCCCTTTTTTTTATCCCGATTTCTCATGTTTTTATCTATCACCTAGGTGCATCGTCGAAAAGCTGGGACTTGTACCCACAACATTATCGCTGCAAACAAAATAATGCAATATGTTTCTTTATATTCTTTTTCTATGGTCTGCGGGGATCTCTTAGCGGGATGTTAAGAAAAATCGAAGGCGGGGTTTTTTCAATATTGATTTTTTTTGATAGGCTTAACTGTCGCCAAAATTGAAAGTTTGAGGCCATTTTAAAAATATGTATCAGAGGTACAGCAATGATATTAACAGGCTATATTGAACATATTATGTTGTCATAGGTCATAAAGTTATGAAACACTAGCTGTGTCAGCTTAGGAGGAAAAAATTCTCGAAATATAGCAACTTTTCAAAAATGTCACCTGTGCACACATTTTTTCAAAAACAGTTTTCATCGGTCCAAAGGCTTCAAACAATGCTGCTTCACTCTTTATTACCCATACATTTTATAGAAAAAAGTTTTCTGTGTAAAGTTGATAGTTGTGTATTTATATCGTCGTGAACTTTCGAGAATGACAAGGGATGGCATTGGTCCCTCCGCATAGAATAAGTTGGATATTTTTTTTCCTCCTAAATTATGCAGTTAATAAAAGAATGAAGCTCTCTTTTGGGTTACTGGGTGGTATGTGCACAAAATATAATATACTCCATCAAATCTAAAACATCAATATTCAGGACCCACGTCGATCTCTAGTGGAATCACCCGTGTGCAATTCACTATGTCATATCTGCCAGCAATTATGCATTCAGAGGTGCAGCCAGAATGGTGGTTTGGGGGCCCACTCCTCCCTTCCCCCCATCCAAAAAAATTTTTTAACATTTTGTATGTGTAATATACACGGTGTACTTATAGCTTGTACATATACGAAATAAACAAGACACAGACGTAAAGAGAAAAGTGGGCGCTAAGCGCTAAGCTAAGTTCATGGATGACCAACTTCACCCGAGCTACAACACTTCCGAATACACGGTGTACATGCACACATATAAATATATGAATCAAAACACCTGAAGAAGTGTTAGACCACCCTGTCAAAGAAATATTTCCTACTATGTTCCTGAATGCACTCCACCAGGTTGGCCATCACTAAAGTGCAAGCATGACCTATTCCCTAGCTTCACTTTCATATTTAAGACAGATGAAAGCTTTTTAGTGTTTCTTTGCAGGTGTTTACATTTGAATGAAATCGCCATCAATATGACAATTCTTCCAACGGGCCTGAAATGTGCATTCAAATAGTACAAGATAGAGACAACTTGCCGTATATACTGCCATTGTGTTGATTCAGGTTTACAGTACAGCCACATACTTACATGCAGACCCCACCAAAATAAAATTGAAATGTTTTAACTGAACACCTGAAATGCTGCAAATGATGTTACCCAGACAGAACAACGAAAAATAAAACCAGATGGACAAATATGAATGTAATAAGGTTTTAGTAGTTCAGAGTAGGATGCTGCCTGCATAACTCTTGGCGAAGTATACTTACGTTTGTATTTTACAGAAACTGACTGAATTCTTTTCACCCTTGGTGTCCATATTTTTACCCGAGTAGATTAAAACCATAGTCCTACCAGTTGGACAAGCATGTGTGAAGCTTGTTTCAGAGACCTCTGTGTGTCGAAAGTACTTTTCATGAGATATCATTACAATTTCCAATCATAAATTAGATTACTTTTGAATGATAAAATATATGAGGTGAACACACCAACTTTTACTTCAGCCCCCCCTTCCCTCCTCCCATACAGTACTTAAAAACAAACATAAGCATGGTCTTGCCCATATACTATACAAATAACTGCCCTTCTCCTGCACAATAAGTTATAAACCCAAATGCACCAGAAGACAACCAATCAAACAGTTCAAGAGCAAATGGCATGGCAGAGGAAATGGCATGGTAATAGCAAATTCTCAAAACGGCATAATACTCTATGCCAGGTGAAAGCATTTTGTTCAAGAGTCTCCCATTGCATGCACAAAGGAGACCATAAACACCAGGGAAATTTAATAGAGATAGCACTTGTTCTAAGCATTTTGCCTTTATATTTAAAGCCTGTGCACTGCAACCAAATTGGATTACTTTTGTCACAAAACATCTACGTACCTTTCCACATATTTTGGCATTCTTCAAAAATAATGATCAACATTATTATACAGAACAAGTGCACCAATATTATAGAACATAAACTGCCATACCTGCGTGCAGTAGCTGGCTTTCAGTCAATTCCTCTCGAAGAAGCATAAATATCCCTTCCACCAGCAGCATGAAATGGTTGATGTAACGGTGCGGCAGTATGCCCAAACAACAAGGCACAGCATAAAACAGCAACCAGCTCCGCCACTCGCTGGCCTTCCAGTGACATCGCTCCTTCAGTGATCGTGGAAAGCGTGTGAAGCAATGTGGTGGCTTGATTCCCATCAGGCGCTCATCAATTTTGGCAACAGTGGTTGGGCGTCCTAAAGAAGGAAGCCATTCACTGTTGGTAACAAACTACAACAAAGCATGGAAAAATCTTACTTCAAGGAAACCTTAAAAAGACAACAAAGCAAATAAAAATTTATGCTTACTGACAGACTAATGCTTGAGAATGTTTAGAATTTCATTATTATTGGCATCAGTGCTTCAGCAATCTAGATATTAAAGAGAATGTATCACACAATGAGCCTCCAGGGAAATATTCTACAACATGGCTCACTTTCTGGCCCTGCTCTTGCGTTTTTCCAATGTTATACTCAATAAACCATACCACCATGTAACAGGCAGTGAAGGTTTATGTACTATATTCCCCAATCAAGAGGCAGGAGGGCATTTGGATTGCTCTAAGGGTATCTGGACCCTTTGAAAGTGATATACTCAGTAGCGTAGCCAGAAATTTTTTTCGGGGGGGGGGGGGGGTTCAACCATACTTTATGTATGTTCGTGCGTGCGTTTGTATGTGTGCGTGCATATATACGCAAGCAAAACTGAAAAATTTCGGGGGGGTTTGAACCCCCCCCAACCCCCCCCCCCCCCCTTGGCTACGCCACTGGATATATTCCTAAATACAACACTGCTTAACATGAAACTGGGATTTTCACAGCAACTTAACATTCCTTTTAAGTGTCCCATTTACATGTCTGCATGATGGCCGTCTGTAAAACTTAGTTACCGTCCACCATCCCTATTACTTCAGCACTGATACTTTTCTGTGTAGCAAATGGTAGCTTTCACAATAAAAGAACAATTTTTCAAGTCGGGCATTATAAGATAAGCGTACGCAGAGTGGGATAGTTCACGTTGAAGTAATTCTGTAGCAAGGCCATATAAAGTACATTAAAACAGAACAAGCATGACAGGTCTTGGATAAAAAGACAAGCAATCAAAATGAGCGCAGTTAGTATGCCAAGAAGGCTAGTAGGATGTGGAGGCATTGTGCCTTTTTAAAAAGAATAGCTGTATGGACTATATGCATGTTTTTTTTTCTATTCATGAAAAAGGCAGACAACAAAGTAAACAAGTCACCACAAGCTTTTTAGCATTCATTTTTGTTTGGACGGGTTGTTTTACTAGTTTTAATAATGCTTGCCTGTAAGAATTCACAAACATGATTTAATCATATATATTGCTAATCGCTATCTCTTTCACACGTTGCTGTCAGTTATTTACTATCTATATTCTAAAAAAGTGGCCTCAAAGAAGTGGCCCATACTTCAGTTACCCCCCGTTGATCTATGAGACATACAGTAAGAACCAAATTTCTTCCCAGCTTTCCTCATTGCAAACAAAGCCAGATTCTAACTCTGCAGCTTTTTAGGAAACTAACCCAAAAATAAATGACTCTGCATAGTTTCCTTTCTACCTATATTTGTCAGCAATTCTTCGGGTATCTCTCGTTTCTTGAGACATGAACTACAGCTCTTAAAAATTCTATTTAATACCATACCTATGTAGAATGGTTCTTGACTGTTGGTTGAATCGAGCCAGCAGTCTGTGAAACATTTCGTCACTCCGAGCAGTACACAGTGCATGTAGTCCACAGTGTACCCGGACACTAAGTCAAAATGTTTTAGCCTCATAAGTGGCGATGGTCCTTTCACTCCATTTACTGGCTCTCCGACTTCTATGGCAAATTTCATGTCCCTCCTCATGTCCTCAGAGTTCCTGAGGTCACCAACAGTGGACAACATGTACCGCTGGGCTCCTGAAAATAAAATATCAAGTAGTATATGCAACGTGTACTGTCATACTCATGGGTGCTGTGAAATGTACAATAGCATATTGGAAATTGTTGGCACGAGAGATGAAGCGCTGGTGCTGATATGTTAACAGTGGTTTCTGTCTAACCCTGCATAGCATTTCTGAATAGATTATACTAATGAGCCATATGTTTTAATCACCTTGATATATATTAGAATTACACTGTAAGACAAACACATCTTACTGGTTACCGAGATCGTATCTACTGCCACGTAGTGTCTTGATAAGTATTTATGTATTTACTTATTTACCCTCGCGGTCAATAGGCATTATAGGTGTATGCAGGATAATGCTGGAGTCACCGAACGTGAACATTACAAGTGCAACAAAATTCTCACTGTCATAGAAGCTACACACACGGATTCATATTGACCAAGAGTACTTAATCATTTTCTATTTCAGTGTTTTGTTTTCTGCTGTTCATGGCTGCATTTAGCGTCAATAGATTGGAGCAGTTGAGAAGTGGAGTAGGCCTGTTTAAAAATACTGCGAAGTGCACGGCACAGTGGCAATCTTGTAACATGCACATCCTCCAAATGGCAAGCTGAATAATACTTGTTACTTTGAGTACAGTACTCATGGATTCAAACAGGACAATTCAGGTCTAAGTAGCATACTATATACTATTGTTTCCATCATCTTCAGTTGGGGTCATATCAGCGTAATTTTGACTCTAAAACGTATGTCGGAGCCAACATTACCTTTAAAGACCACGTTCATCGTGACATGACGTGACTATGTCGAGAAATTGCGTGTATTAGTCACTATACTAAACAATTTGATGTCACGTTTGAATACATGAGTACTGCACAGTCACCCAGATTTTTAACTAAAGTGCATGAGCAGTAGTTTTTTTTCCAAACACCTGTGCTATACTAGTGAATTAAGTTGCAAAAAGAATAAGGGGATGTAAATGCCTAAAAAACGCATGCTCACAAAACCATTTTTTGCAACTTAGTTCCATCACGTACATGTGGCACTGACGCAAAGAAAAGTCATTGTTGTGCACGCTAGTGAAAGATTTTGGAGACCGTACATTCTACTTTTAATTGTCATTTGGCAGCTCAGACGTGCATATGTTTGCTAAACGTTCCTGTGCAACACACTCACCAGCAGGTACAGACTCTACAATTTAACTGTGCACTCAGCGTCAGTGGCAGTTCTTGACAGCAAAATGATATTGTTTACTAGCATAGCTGAGAAATCAGAGGCAAACTAAGAAATCAGA
This sequence comes from Rhipicephalus appendiculatus, assembly GCA_030522465.1. Lineage (NCBI taxonomy): Eukaryota > Metazoa > Arthropoda > Arachnida > Ixodida > Ixodidae > Rhipicephalus > Rhipicephalus appendiculatus. The sequence goes on along the minus strand of JALIZH010026013.1, from coordinate 15,250 downwards.
AACTGTACATCTTTGCATGAGCTTAGCATTTCTTCACCTAGGCAGCTGACCAAAAGAGCACATGTAATGTGAATATTTATCGAGCCACTTTCAATGTCTATAGCGATTGTAAAACCCACTTATCTTATTTGCTGAACCCGTGCATTTGCTGAACCCGTGCACACAGTTATGCCATAAAAAGATTGAAACATTCAGAGCTTCAACTTTCAGAGTCTGTCAAACTAACAATGTAGAGCATCAGGAACATTCCCGATAGCCTGCGCAATAATTAGCAACATGCAGCTAACACCTACTGTTCTATGCGTTTCAACGTAACGTTGTCTTCCTTATCTTTTTTTTCAGTATTACTAGCAACTACTCTAATGACTTCATAAAAGTGAAGTTGTGTCCAAATTTTCACCGATATATTTGTATCAACTAGCTCATGTTTGGACCCTTTCAAGTTCCATATGTAAGAGTTTGTTGCGACGATAAAAGGCGTAACTCAAAGTTCGTAGGTTCGGTCCCCGCTGGTAGTGAGTTGCTTCTACACCCACCTTCATTAATTTTCCCATAATCTCATAATTACTTGATCTCCTATGCCGTTCTTGGTTTCAATATCTCTTGCTTTCATGTGGTTGTGTCGCACAGAAAACACTCATTCCCAATATTTTGATCTCTATATTATATAAGAGCTAGTTCTTTCGGTGCACTAAAAATGTACTGGTTACAAGTCGCAAACTTGCACCATCATTGTTGTATACAGTAACACCAAGTAGTAAGACAACACATTTTATGGAGAATATATCATACCTTCATGATGCTCTGCACAGCTGTAGCACCACGGACACCCAAACAAGCCGTTGAATTGTACCATGTTGCCCACAGCAGCCCGAGCTGGCGCATCGACACAACAGCAGATGGCATGAATGGCGGATCGGACAACTGTAGTTGCATGTTTCCACACGATGTTGCCACACTGGTTCATTTCCTCCACAAACTTGGCCATGAAGAGCGACATGTCGGGGTGACTCCCAAACCAGAGCCCGCCAAGTAAACAGTTCTTCGTTCTGGCATCCGGTGGCAGTTCGTTGACCAGGAAACTGTATCGGCCACACTGAAGATGTGGACGACTTGAAAACAGGGCTCCCATCTGTGTTGAGTGTTAACGTCAGATCGCTCCACTTGACCAGGCCACTCTTTCTGAGCTGTTGCGACACAAGTCCTGTCGTGATGTCATGAACACACGAAATGTTCCGATCAATGGTTTTCCTTTACTTTGAGAAGATTGTCGAAGAGAACATCTTTCGTTTTCGACAATAATGACCTCAGCTGCTCTTTCATATCCAAAATGACAAAATAATTGCCCTTTGCCTTGAGCGTGACGATGGCAGTGGTGAGAGAGCAGGAAGAGCATGTCATTGAAGACGAGCCGGCCGCCTGCATAAGGTTACCACAAGTATCACAATAAAAAAGTTTTTCACAATTGTGTGCATCCTGTCTGACCATAGTTTGCGAAAGAGGTATTTTGATTTTGGCAGCACATCACCTCTGAAACCGAAAAGGCCGTCAATTAGCCGCAGCAAGTCATCAAGAGCGACCCAGGTAAGACCGTGAGTAATGACGAACGCCATAATCATGACCACCGCAGCCGCCTTTGTCGTAGAGGAGCCTGGCAGCGTTGCTCCATGCAATTCCGAGAAGTCGGATGGCTAGCAACTCCTCCTCTTCAAAGCTGCCGTCCTCTTCTTGTGACTCACCGCCGCTACTGTCACTTCTCGAATGGTCACTGTATTCGTCGTCCTCAGAGCCGCACGAAAGCGCTGTTGCCGAAGCTGGCACCTCTTCTTGCGAGCGGGCATAGCGGCCGCTTGTCGGAGTCGCACTCGCCTGAAGATGGTGATGCCAAAACAGGCGCTGTATCTCTTCCTGGCGAGCCATCGCTGACTAACGGGCCCCGGGTGTCACTTTGTTGATCGCAGACGGGCACAGTCGACGATGCTGACGCTTCGCATGCACCAGACTCTTGCGACAGTGAAGTCGCATTTGTCCCTGGCACACTAGAAGCGGCGTGCTGCGCAAGGGTTCGCTTCCTCTTCTCTACCCGATATCTTGTCGTGTGCGGCAAAAGAAAAGGTTCGTCTCTGTCAAGGTATCGTTTCCGATGGTTTGCGGCAGACGGATCAGACATAATGCACACTCACACAGCAGCTGCAACTCACAGATAACCACAGACGAGGTCGTGCGGCTGTGCACATGGCCGTGCTGCAACCAGAGTTCGTCGATCATAGGAGTTATATAGGAGTAGCGAAACTCTCTATATACAAAATCTAAAATCTCCAAGGATGAAATACGCGGGTACTCTTGCTAGTTGTCCTGCTATCTGTTGACTAAAAAATAATTCAGCAACTAAAGAGCAGGGTAAACAACAAGTTGTTTGTGTTTTCATTATGTCTCTCTTAGATGACGCGACAATCTGCAAGTTTTACAACCAAAGGCACATTTGAGTTTTGGAACGCAGTTTCGCAATTGATGTGATTGAAGAACTCAGCTTTCTACCGTGCACACACGCCACGAGTCAACGCCTTTAGGTGGCATTATAGTGTACTATAATTTACCAGTATATTCTAGTTCACTGTAGTGGCGTTGCATGAGTAGCCACATGAGTAGCCATGAGCTCTCAAGTGCGCTCTTACTCGACGGGCACATGCATTTATCCAGCGGGTTTAAGTAAGCCAGAAGTGTGGGTGTATCACCGGTATCACAACACCCCTGCCGCCCATGCCACTAGAAATACGATGTCGGATGCGCCCTCAGCTGAGCAAAACAAGAAAAGAAATTAAGCGTTGCTGCCGAGATTGTGTAACCTGCGCTTAATGCGTTGCTTGTCAGTTCATTCATTCATCGTCGCACAAGTCTTAATTGTCTTAGTCGGGGTACTTTTTATACCATAAAATGCCATATGCACTTTTTATACCATACCATTCTTTAAAAAAACATGCACGCCGCGGTCTTATATAGGTCACATTCTTGTTTTGTAGGTGCGAGCGGAGGCCCTGATGAACGCCCTGATCCGAGAGCATTGCATAAAAATGTTGCTTGACGTAGCCTCCACAGCGAAGATCGAATGTGTGCGACCCGACTCGCCATACCATTTGAGCGCTACCGGTTCCCAATATATAGAACAGCTACTTTTCAATTGAAATGTCCCTTATTTTTCTACACCACGTCAAAGACGACGAAAAGGCGAACGCAGACAAACGAAGGGGCAGATCGCAGTTCCCATAGGGGCCAACCCGCGAACATAATTCCGAATTCAATTAGAACGCTTCGAAGTCGTTATGGGGTATTAAGCATTCGGAATCGACACTGCTATGAGCTAGACGTTGCATTGCAGCATTCCAATTTGATATTAACTGTTAAGACAGCTAATTTGACAGTTATGCGACGATCGAGTGCGCAATGAATCATTCTGATTAGAGAACAGTTGTTGAGCTCCATTCTTTTCTGATGCGTATATGAGATGTGTTGATCAAGCGAATAGGCAATAAACTGGATAGGTTAAGGTTAGAGACCTATATAAGGAACCCAGTTGTTAATTAAGTTCAACCAGTGGTTTCAATTCTTCTTTGACACATGTCGAGTGGTTTCAATTGGCAGTCACAGAAGTGAGAAAAACAAACTGAAAAACAAGACGCACGAGTCCTGAAATCGGAGATGTTTTAGTTGATATCAATGGACAGCAGCGTTAATTTATTTTATTTTGCCATTGGTAATTTAGAGTCTGCCATCTAGCTCTTTACCTGTTGTTAAAACCTGCCTACATTTACTATCATGTGATGGACGTGATCGAGCAAACGTTCGATCTACAATCGCTCGCACGGGTAAGCCTTCTGTAATGATTAATGTTCACGCAATCAGCCAACGTACGTAGTGGACCAACTGGTTTTTTTTTGTTTGGCCCACATCAGATACACTATTGCATCTTAATTTCTTGTGACTCGGATAATTGCATCCGTGAATGTACACGAGAGCATCCGTCGAAAACACTGGGTGATTTATGCCATTTTATGATATGACATATATCCTTCGTTATAATCTCTCGTTTATGCTTCGTTCGCCATGCATCACATATTTCATACGTACTTCGCCGATTTACATCAGAGATGTGCTAAGCGCTTATACTTCCTGTTCATGTATTCATCTCACTTAATTGGTAATGACCTTCAGATAGGGCCCATATTGTTATGTGTGTGTGTTCAAGATGATAATTTTAACATTGTGTGGGCTGCACGGCACGCACCGTCAAGCTTACTTTCCTTGATTTGAGTAAACGACGAAAGGTTCGTTTCCAATGACACAAGAATCATTGAAAAACGTATAGGCGTATTTTTCAGTCACGCGATTGTAAATTTTGTTGCGTGCAACGAGCACATATTCACACTTTTTTCGCAAATGCCGAAGCGTGAATTTATGATAGCACGGCATCGTCGTGGACGCTGGCTATATAGGCATTTTATTTCACTCCCTCTCATTTCATAACCTATTTTATCAGGAAGCGTTCAATAACCCCCCTCCCTATTTTCGGTGTCGTTCTGCACGATCCTGTCTCCTTCTTGTCCTGTGTTCATTATTTCTGAAGCACGATGAATTACCAACACGCCCAAACATCCTGCCTTCTGCACTGCCTAGTTCAACGATGCTAGTTCAATTCGTATTAGCTTTCACTAGCAACAATTCATGCATTTATGGCCAGGGCTCCGATTGCACAAGCGGCTGGCTCTGCTTTCCTTCTAGCGCGCAAGCCATACTTCCCACTGCTTCACATGGATGTCTTTTTTTCTTTCCCCTCCATGCTGTTAAACCACACAGTTCCTCCATGTGTTAAACATATATGTACGGTTGATTAGTAATGTTTGGGCTGTCCCATGTTATGTGTGTGTTAGTGTGTCGGAACGCCAGGGAAAGGTTTCCCTAAATCTTTTGGGATATATCTCGTGCAGCGGCAGTGACTACGTTTGTGTACGCAACTTTTTTATGCTAGGTGTGCGAACTTGTGGCCAAGGGAGAGCAAGAACATTGCTCATTAGACGCATTGAACCCTCCGCGTAGTCATTATGTCTTGACTTAACCACAGAGTGCTGCGTATAGTTGTAGCCGATCGCTTTGGTGAAGGAACTACGATGTTCGGCGGGTCGTCCGACGTGCCGCAAAGTGGGTGCAACCAAGAAGTAGTTGCACAAACATTTGGAGCCTATGATTTTCTTCTTTCGAAGTCAAAAGAATAAATGAAATATTTGAACAGAAACTCACACAAAGCCGCAAATTAGTTAATTTATTTTTTTTCTTGAAATGTAATATTGAGTGCCTTGGAATTATGGTATGTGAATTTGACGCATTAGTGGGAGTGCATCACAATTCGCGCCTTGAAGGGGATATTTTACTCAGTTGTAGAAATCTTCCCCACAGTACGTCATCGCCGCCATGTTTATTTCGCTGGTGAGGAGCGCTTCTCATATCTGGCAACAGTGCGGTCCGCATAGCTGAACGCTAGCTCTGATTTTGTCTTTGTTATTTTTATGCCCCTTTTATTTGTATCCAATGGATTTTCCTGCCTATGCCTATGTGGCGTATAAAGATGGCGCCAAAGCCGTAGTGGCGGTATCTTTAGTTAAGGATTTTACGCCCACCTCCCATGAAAGAGACTGCGAAAAATAAGCTGGTCTACTGGCGGAAGCATGACGGCTCACACGAGGAAAACGAAGAGGGCTACTACCCCGGCGATGTCGAGGAACTGGGGTGTAAGTGACATTTTATGTTATCATTATTTCTTTTTTGGATATCTATATCTCCTTCAGCGGCGTTATACGGAGGCGCGTCACGCACCGCGTGTTCCTTGAAATGGCTTGAAACGCGGTGTGCACATTTGGCACAGGCTTCCTGAGAGTACAACTTGCGGTCATTTAACTTCATTGAGCTGCATAATGTTGCAGAGAATCACTTTGCTGGAGACATTACCATGGTCGACGATCGTTTGACAGGCCGCGTTCCAAGACCAACGTCAAGAGTATTTTTCTTTTGCTCTAAATGAATAAAACTTAGGAGCATTTCTAAGTGAGCATACATTTTCAGCCTAATATTTTTTTGTACAAAAATTGAAGCTGAGTGATTTCAAAATAATTACTCGTAAATCAACATTATTTACTGAAAGTTGCGCAAAGCAACATACACCCTCATTTTCTTTATTGGCATGTAATGTCGAGTGCCTTGGAATTATGTTGTGTGAATATGCGCAATTCTAGGCAGTCTCTCGTAAATCGCACCTGAAGGGGATATACTCGCTCGCATGTCAAACCATGTGCTTCAGCTAGAGATAGTCAAAACTGCTCTAGTGTACTGCTCTGAATGGTACGCACTCACCGAGATGAACCGTGTCATTTGAATGGTTGATGCTTAGCCGTGTTCCTATGGGTTGCAGAAATCATCATTCCAATGTCTCATTTGTTGACACCCTGCCTGTCTGTAACCTGAGCTGTGTGCATAATCTTGTCATAAGGCTTTGTAAAAAATGACACAAAGAAAGAGAATGTTCTAAGGTAGTACATGCCAAAGTCACAATATCTTTATGACACATACTGTTTTGTGACCTTGGGGTGCTTTAACATGCACCTAAATATAACTACATGTGTAACTGTAATCAGTGGCGTATATCATGAGGGGGTCAGGACTCTTGAATTCCTGCTTCGGGGGGATGAGGGAGGGGGGGGGGGGCACCTTGCTAGTGTATTCCTTGGGATTTATCTTTTAAACATCATTTTTCAATTTCATGTTTCTTGACTGTTCACTATGACTGTGTTAACTGTGAACAAACTAAAATATCAAGCCCTTCACTGTAGAGTACAAGCTTTCTGAAACGCTCGTCCTGTTTCCTTGCTTTGTCTTTATCGATTTACGCTTCATGTGGAAATTAACAGCTACCAACTCGCCCAATTCGCCATGCTATTGAAGTTCTTTCTGAAATGCTACAGGTTACTTCTAACGTCCCGTGAATGTTTATTATGCTGGACCTTGAAATGCAAAGTAAAGAAAGAATTACTGGCCATCTACCATTATTTGTGTCAACGACTTGTGGCAAGCCATTCACAGTGAAGTATTAATGTAATTTCTTGAGTATGGTTGTTTTAAGAAACCTTGTCCGTGGACATAAAAATGTTTTACAAGAAACATTGCGGGGGGTAAATCTTAGGAGGCTATTTCTAACTGGTATAGAACATGGGGAAATTGAGCTAAAGTTAAAGAAAAACTGTACCTTTACGCATTTGTCACAAGAAAGGTGCTAGCAGTTTTATTTCGTAGTTTAACCTGACTGTCAAAGCTGGAAATATGCTGAAGCCTACTTATGAGTTCACGCTTAGAAACCAACTTTGCCATGCGACACACGCTTATACTAATGGGTGCTTATGCTCGTTTCTTTTTTTAAATTTTCATTTGAAAGCGTGATTTTAGTTTTTACATAATTAAAATTAAAGCATATTTATAAAAACAAAATGGCCAATTTGGAAGATGTGTGTCACCCATTGTGATTGTTCTGTATTTATGCCACTTACTTTAATTACACATGGAAATGCACGTGTACTGCATAGTCAGGCACTCTGACAGCTTGCTATGTTTATATCACCTTGTGTGCACGTTACAAGGGTATCAACTTGTCTTAAGAAATTTTAATGTTACAGCATCAATACCAGACCTTCATGAAGAGGTTGACAAGGCGGAGAATTCGATGGCCAAGCTCGGTCTTTGAAGACACAAATTTGGCCGAGGACCTTGGAAAGGTGACTACGTTGCTTTATTTGACAGGCTATAAATAATAATAATTGTGTGGCTTTGCTTACCGAAGCAACATGATTATGAGGGACACTGTAGGGGAAAGCTAAAAAAATTTGGACAACCTGCTGTTGTTTAATGGGCCTCTAAATCCGTAGGTTGGCAAATTCACTCATGAGTTGACTCACTCAGACTCAGGTCGAGCCACGAGTCTGAGTCTGGGCGAGTCCAGGTGAGTAATATTTTGCTTAGTTTGAGTCTGGTTGAAGAAAATTTCTTGTGTCTAAGTCAGAGTGAGCCATGTGTGTGAAATATATTTCTTGAGTTAGTCAGAGTGAGGTCCACCGTTTCTTGCCGACCTATGGTCCCATCTACTCATCTTCAGCATTACTGTCAGCCTGATATTGGCTCATGTTTATACTCGAGTCTATTCTCACATATCTCAGCACAGTAGCGTTCATGGGCCACCACAGTATTTATTGATGAGACATGTCAGTTCGGGGAAGAGGCGCCTTGAGGTCCCCTGCAAACTCCTTTCACGAGAACTTCTTAAAGGAGCAGTGACATCAACTTTACGCATGTCGCGTTTTTTTGCGTCAATCGTGTAGTAATCGATCCCCTAGTAACGATTCGGTACTGATAATGCAACAAAGCGATGAAATTAATATGTGTAATAATGATTAGTATGAACAGTATCGAACGCAATTCAAAACGGGAGCAAAGCCCGCCAATTTTTAGCGCTGCCAAGCGGCCACCTCCCGCGGTCACGCCCCATCTGATCACATGGCCGCACGAAATGGTGACGCGAGTTTCAGCTGACATTTCGTCTGCTCGGCGGGCACGTGTGTAGGCATGTGTTCGCCACCCCCATCGTCGTCGCCGCCGTCAAGAGCGTCCAGAAGCGACGATGAAAACACTGAGGAATAAGGAATCGCTGCGATTCGCGACGTGGTGAATCATTTACGGTTCGATCCTCTTCAGAGTAGCTATTCTGATATCGACGCCCGACCCAGCAGCGACGAGGAGGCAGCTGGAGACGCGCGCTTGCGCAATGCTGGCTGGCAAGACATGTCACAATTACGCATATGAACGCTGCGTGCTTGTTACTTGTTAGAAATAATATTTTTCTGAACCATACGTTCCGTACTGGTGCACTTTGATCGGTTATTGTCATGTTTGCGTCTACCTTAAGCATAACCAATGTGTCGTAATAACTGGCCAGCTAGTGAATGTTGCCATGTGTGTCAATTGTAATGTATACTGCTCATAGACTGAAACGCAACAAGAAAAAAAGTGAAACGCGGAGGCCTGGCGTTTTGATTGCGTGAACGCGTTGTGGGGGGTAGCGGTTGGCGCGCCATACTTTTCGCCTTTTCTCTTATTTGAAGAGCATGATTGCAGTGCACAACGGTTCCACGGCATGCTGGCACGTAATGCGATGGAGATCGTAGCTTCGAATAATCACATTCGCGCTCATCACTCCACGACAGTCCACCCGAATCGGCACAACGAAAACGCAGGATTCACACGAATGCGCTGCACGAACCAAGCAAAACAAAACAAGCGACGCTGTTGCCAGGCAGCCTGACGTCGCCGCCAGGCGGTACCACAAGTAGGCACCACGATGAAAACATTAAACTTGTCGACGTCAGCGTTGCCTCGCGCATCGTCACTCAGCGCCTGAGGCGTGGCCTAGGAGCTAGCTGAACACGTCAAAATAGTGTCGATGTTGCATGACATGAACGTGCCGTTGAGCCTTTGTGCGCTCTTCGCGCTCGATATAGAATAACTTCTACGTAACGGACGCAATTCATACTTCGCTAAAAAAAACTCATGCATACCAAGCAATCGAGGGAACGCCACATCACGAGTTTGAAATTTGGTGTCACTGCTCCTTTAATATAAACATTTTGTTCGAGTGACATATTTCATAAATTAGTGCTTATTGGATTGAAACCACTGGTAACTCGTATTTGACGGCAGAAGATCAAAAGGCGTATTGTAGAGCACCCTATTATGGGAGATATTGGTGTTAGTGAGCATTGATACCATGATCGAAAAAGTTAATTTTACACCCACGGACTCATGAGTCGACTGAAGCAGGCTCACCATACTCAGGTGAAGCCATGAGTGTGAGTGAGTCCAGCTGAATAAATATGTTGGTGAGTGTAAGTCTGAGTGAGCTCAGTTGAAAAAAAAAAATTCAGTGAATCTGAGTCTGAGCGAGTCTGCTTGAGCAAAACTTTGGTAAATATGAATCCAAGTGAGCCCTCAGAGCAAAATACATTTGAGTGAGTCTGAGTGAGGCTCTAATGTTTTCGCCGACCTATGCCTAAATCTAAGCACATGGGCTTCCAGTATTCCGCCTCCATCAAAATGCGACCACGGAGATCGGGATTCGATCATAATCTTTGGGTCAGCACTTGAGCTCCGGCGAGTGCAACATCACCAAACGTCACCTGCTCTAGTTCATGGCGCAAATGCTAGAAGCGGCGGTTTGTGCAAAATGCACGAAATTCATTATATTCCTCTAGTTTCTGCCTGAAGTGAAGGTTGTGTCTATTAATTTCAACACCAAATCTTTCAATCTGGCTGAAAATCTTGGCGGCAAAAATTGTGTTCAGTATCCCATTAGTTAAGCAATAGCAGCATTACAAAATGCGTTGTGATGTGTTGTGTGCTTGTGTGAGGGTCCAAGAAAGTCAGTTTCCTTGGAGCCTTTCACTGCAATGTCTCACATAGCCCTGCCATTTGCTTCAAGGCAGTAGGCATAACAAACCTGTCAAATAAGTGAATAGGATGTAATAAAGTTGCTTTAAAGTTGCATTAAAGGGGTTTTTAGTGCCTGTTGCTACAGTGAGCGCTGGCACGAATGTTTGCGCAGTAAATATTTCCTTAAAGGTTTTTCAGTGCAATTGTACTCGGCAAGGACAGTAAGCGAACAATTTTTTGTTGGCTGTGGGCTCTTCTACTAAACAGAGTATTCTTTCAGGCACAAGTGAGCCGAAAAGAGCTCCGCAAACGCAAATCAGAGTGCAAGCGGAAGCGCCTTTTAGGCATTCTGAACAACGATGGTGGATCTTCCGACGAAGAAAACACTGAGAAGTGCCCACGTTGTGCTTCAAAGATAGCACACCTTGAGAGGCGCATTAAAAGCCTGCAGGAAAAGCTCGCCGATGAGCGAGACAGGAACCGGGAGCTCCAGAACCGGGTGATTGGAGGGATGGGTAAGCGAACTTGACCAACTGAGCAATGACTTTTCATTTGGTAACGCAGTGACGTATAAAAAATCGGAATTAACTGTAATCTTGCAGGCGCTATCATATTTTGTTTTTATTTTTCTATCTAGGCTCCTGAAAGTAATGCTTATTTGCCTTTCTAGGTTTAACTATGTGCATAGATTGGTAGAAGGGGGCACATTGTGTCCATAGATAATGCAATTACAGGTGTTGTGGTGTAGTGTCACTGATATGTCAGCTATCTGGAGAAAGATTGAAACTTCAGTTGCACTGCTCTGAGCTCTTGCCTTGGGATTAAGACTTTTTTTCTTCTGTTTTGCAAAATATGCCTCTTTCCCATTCCAAAAAGCAAGCAGTTGTGTTGTGGACTATCCCAGCAGAAGTGTGCTAGATTTTTCTGGTTCATTCATCAGCAGAATAGACTTGAACAGTGCTTAAAGGGCTGGTGTCATCAAATTTGTGGCTTGCGCATTCTTTGTGGGAAACGTTTGTTATTGCTCTAGGAAGTGTGATACGTGCTCAAAGATTCATGTATTCTCGCCGAACAATTTGATGTCACCCTATTTATATCAACAACTTCGGTTTTGTGGCGCCGAGTTTGACAGTGATATCACTTTGTAGTAAGCTTGAACCAGTGGGCCCACAAAGCTGTGACGCATGCAGCACTGCATCGTCCGTTCCCACGCACACGCCAGCAATCATTGAGATGCCTTCAAACCTCACTAATTAGCTAATAGGAAATATTAGCATGTAGATAATTGTGATATTTGCAAAGGTCTTTGTGGAGTAAAGGTTACCGGATGATGGTATCAATATCTTGTGACGCTTCGTGCAACCACAATTATAGCTGCGTTTATTTGTTTTTGCGTAGTGGCTTTGGTGAAAAAAAAATGTTGAAAAAGGCAGTGCATTCGGAACTACGTCACTGTCAAAGATTTTCACCAGCAGAGAAGTAGAATACATCCGATTTTTGCAACCAAATTTCTGTGCTTGCCTAGGGGAATCTTATCACCATCAGGTGGTCCCATCTATCCAGTCTTGCGTTTGCGGCTACGGTAACCCGGGTACGCTAAAGCAAAGAAATGTGCGAGCAAACTAAAATTCTCTAAAGTAGCCTTCACTGGCTCGCATGATGCGAAGCACTTTGTAAAATGCGAGCAAGTTTGGCTACTTTGGCCACACGCTAAGGAAACATGAGTGTATGTTCGCAGCCGATGCTCTGTTGGCTTGCCAGGTGCAGCGGAGCTGTGGGTCACCGCTCACTGCACGTTGCTAAAATATGGTCTGACGTCACTAAAACTGTCATTACACTTCTTACACAATGATGTCAGTGTTAGTCATGCTAGCATTGAGTATCAGTTGCGAAAATAAGCATTTAGGCACACTTTAGAAGCGGTATAAAGTGTTTGCGTCTAAAAGTTTGCAGTGTCCAACACTTCGTGCTGGGTGTCCTTGCATGCAGAAGAAGCCGACTGCAGGTTTTTTGTAGCCGCAAAATTTGGTAACAACACACCTTTAACCCTTTAACTGCCGATTTAACTCCCGAAAAATGTACCAATATTGCCAATTTTTTTAAGTGGTCACGATTTTTTTCCATTTAATTATGATTAGCACAGAAATTCAAAAAAGAAGAGCTGCTGTTCAGGGCGGGTTTCCCTCAGTGCATGACGTGGTAATGGGTCAGAACGTACTGAAAGTCGAAGTATTTATTTGATGCAATACACGGTAACACATTGAAAATTGCACAGGTGTTGCTTCGTCGTAACAAAAGCTTTTATGATTATAGGGTTAACAGTGTTCACGCGCTGCCACATGCGTGCACTGCTCGGCGTATCACCATCGTCGTCTTCGTTCTTGTCGTCATCTGAAGCAAAATCTGGGATAAAGACAACGTCCGAGCCACTGTCGGATACAAATTCCATGTCATCACTAATGCTGCTTTCTGTACTGCTCCTGAAGCACCTCATCTTCTTGGAGGATCGCCGCCACTGGCATTCTTCTTGCGAAGCCGCATCGTGAAATGACTGTTGCTGGGCTTAAAATATGTGCGATAGACATGAAATGTGATTTTTCATGGACAGCTATCATCATCTAGGGTTGGAAAATTGCAAGCAATGCAATTGAAGTCCGTGACGCGACATTGGAAGTGGAAGGAGTGGAAAATCGGGTCGGAACAAGTGTGACTCGTCGTTGGCGATATTGGTACAAACTCGTGTGACGACTGCAGCTCGGGGTTGGCGGTTAAAAGGTTAAGATGAGGCAGAGTACAGCATACAAAATTTGATTAACTTATGTGTCCTAGAACAGCCAAAAATTGCATTTAAGCAATTTTAATTGCAAGCATGACAAGCATCGTTATGAATATAGGGGTATTAGTTGTAAACGGTGCAAGTGTAAGTGAGCCAAGCTCATTCTGTGGCAGGGAAAGGGCTAATGTAGTGAATGGTAAATTTTGGTTGCACTTTCAGCTGGAGGTATCAATAACTAGAAATCGGTTTGTGTGTAATATGTTCCAATTTACATCACAAATGAATAGAAACTGGGCATTATACTCTTTTTATTCAACTGGAAACTAATTATGTATTTTATCTGTGTTGCACTTTGTGATGTGCTGCAGGAGAAATGCAGGAATCTTTTGCATCGCTCAAGGAAGTGTGGTTGAACGACCAAAGGCGCAGGGTATGTATTTATGGAAGCGAGTAAGGTTTGCATATTGCTGCGACACTATAGTGCCTGAAACCTTCGTATTGCTATCATGTATTCTACGGTAGTAAGCTATCATCTGCTGGTTTGGTTACACTCAATCCACTGATGTTTCCGCTAACATGAATTAATTTGGTGGCCTTGTCAAGTGTGTCTTGAAGTGAAACGTGTATCTTCCGTTCTGTTTTTCTGGCTGTACAGTTGTTGAGGTAATACAGTACAAGCTCAATAATTCCAAATCCATGGAGATGCATAATGAGTCTCAATTAAAGAAAATCGAATTAACCCAAGTGATAGACAAACAGCAGCATTTGGCATTTAAAAAGGGAGAGCACATGTTACCTTCCTATTTTTTTTGCCAAAGTCTGCAATTTTCTTCTGCTTCTTTCCTCAGAACACAATAGCCTTCAGAGCACAAATGTGGCAGAAAGTATCTTCTCCATTCTCAAAACTCAAGAACATCTGAGTGTGAATCAGTCCCACTATGAACTGGCCAACGAAGGGCACAGAGGTGTTTTAAGTATTTTGTAATTTGGATAGTTGTGATCTTTCATGGTGTGCTCTTCATATTTTCGAAGTGCTTAGGTGATGATGTCATTGTCTGTTACGGTACTGCAGGGTATTGCTCAGCTGTTGACCTTGTCACACACGCAAAAATCCGCATTGTCAAGCACATGATGCATTCAAATTCACTAGTGTTTGTGTTTGGAGCACCAAAACCATAGTGACAAAAGAATCGCCAATTGTTTCTGCCATTGCCTGACCCCAGGCACGGGTAAAACTGTACAGGGTGGTGAAAAAGGATGTGCTGTAGGCCTTGTGGTTGTTGGAGTGCAGCAGCATCCTCTAGAGAATGTGGCATCTACAATAGCGTTCCAAAATTTTATAATGCCCTGGTTCATAAGCTGAATAGCTGCAGCGGTATTTGTGAGAAGAAAAAAACCAGCTCACTAACTCTCTACTTGACCACCACCATGTGGACCACACATTAGGAAGAGAACATATGCCTCTTGTTCAGCTCAAATTTCCCACCGAGCTATAGGAGCCACTGTTTCACGGCGCACTGACACAAAAATTTGACTGACAACAAAGCTAGCAGCATGCATTTTTGTATGAACTGTGTTGCGATTGTTCAATGCTCTGCGTATTGCTCGCTTCGTTGAATGTTTACTGTTGTATGAATGCTTTTTAGGTGGAAACTGCAAGCAAACAAATGGGAGCACTTTCTCCTGTAGTGAGCCCATCTGAAGCCCCTTGCTTCAGCCCCTTCCGTGTAACTGATCGAAGAAAATGACCAAGCTGAGGCAGCTATGGTTGTGACGGGCCCAGCTGAGGTGATGTACCCCATTTCACCATTGAGGACCATTCTCATATTGTTGCATGAACAAGCAACTGCCGAAAATGCTTAATTCGAGATGCCTAGCACCTGTGCATGAGCGGACACATTGATAGGATTTGGTTTGTCTTTTTTCCCTGTGTTTATTGATTGTATACAGGTGTGTCTT
>JALIZH010026012.1:0-43583 GCA_030522465.1 Rhipicephalus appendiculatus | reverse complement strand
TGCGACCTTCGAATTACGCGTCCGATGCTCTACCACTGAGCTACGGTGGCGGTCATCCCCTCATCCACTTAATAGGGTATATATGTGCATTGAAACGTAGGATCGTCAGTCAGCGCCGCCAGTTGCCATTACGGTGAGTGTGGAACACTCTTTTTGCCTGTTGGCATCACTTAGCATGTGATCTTATTACGAGCTGGCAGCTGACTCATAATCCCTCGCATACCACCTGAAGGCATTAAGTCTGCCAGAACAAGACCCTCGCTGTGAATGAAAGAAAGAAGTGTAAATTTATGGGCTCGTTTTCTTTGTTGGACACAATATTAATGAAAACTAACAGACAATGATGCCAAGGAAAGTATTGGGGTGTTATCAGAAGTAATTGTAATCTAAATAATTACTTCTAATAACATCCCCTATACTTTCCGTTGGCATCATTGTCTGTTAGTTCTCATTAATATTGTCTCTAGACCTCATTAAATGTCAAATACGAAAATATAATTATACTTACAACTTCAAACATAGTTATTAAATGCGAAGTGAATATTTTCAAAGGAAATTCCAATAATGAAGCGTCAGTGATAGAAAATACCGAATCAGTACTTGGACAGCAACATAATGCTTCGGAAAGCAATTTCCTAATTTCTAAGTCATGAAAAACACCGACGTTCGTAATACAGTGAGTACATAGTTTGCGGGAGGAGTTACAAAAGCATTCCATGGAAGCATTCGTCAAGTTCGTCTGGTATTCGGCTTTACTCGGCAACTGAAGGTTTCCAATCTCCGCCCTTAGATAGCGCACGAGAATTTCGTTAAAAAAAAAGAAGATTAGGATCGAAAAACGCATACTCATTTTTAAAAGATTCCTCATGTTCCCTCATTTTTTCTTCTTTAGTGTTTTTTTTTTCTTTTGTAAATCAATTTACTGCACGTGGAGACGAAAAAGAACAAAATGTATCACGAAATGTCTGACACATTATGACAGCAAGTTTTCTCGGGAGTCGCAGGTACGCGTTATAGGCAGCGCTTTAGATTGGGCACGGCTGCACAAATTGAACGGCAGCACAATCCACCGAAGTTCCAGCAAAAATTCTTAGAAGCTCGAAAAATGAATTATATGCGAACTACCAACGAAGACGAAGTGCGTACGAGAATTACTTTTCGCTGCCTCTTTCCTCTGACCTGACCCAAAGCAAGGAATTGAATCGTACACTCCATGAATTACCATCCACTCTCGAAGAAGCCTATCAAATAGTTCACATTTCGGCAGAATAAGAAGACTCTCTCAACAGAAAGAAAAACAATAATAATCCCTAGCCGCGCCAAATGTTCACACACAGTTGCCGCAGCATTCAGAAAGTTGCTTCAACGTTGTGGCAACATATGGTGCTACTAGGGATATGGAAGGAGTCGCTGTCCACGCAAACAAATAGAAAAAAATAGAGGTGGGAGGGGTATGAAATGCTCTGAAGCTTGATGAGGGTCAGCACAAGTTCAATAAGCCCAAATAGTATACTTACATGGCGGAAGTTTGATATAGAATTACAGAAGAGTTGGTGAAGGCCATTAAAAAACAGGCATTTATGCAGTCACATTTTTTGTTTAGTGTTTCTCTCTCGCTCACTCTGTAGAAAGCGTATAGAATCGGAATAAAATTGTACAAGGTATGAAAACTACACAGGGTGCAAATGATGAAACAAGATTGCTGTGGTATTTATGATACCTTTTTTTAATTACTAAAATAAAAATAAATGAGCAACTTGTTTATGTCATTTCTTGGAGGCGTTTTTTTTTTTTTGTTTACAAGGTTATTAGGAATAACATATAAGAAAAAATATAGTCTTGTTTTATGTGGGCTCAAAGCTTCTGGTTCTAATACAGCCCGCTAATATTTGGCACAATTGCGATGCAGTTAAGTCACCACTCATCACAATTATAGCAGTGTCCTCAAAAAAGCGTTGAACGACTTCCAACGCTTTATGGTGGACGATTGATTGCCATGATTGCCTTTGATGGCCATGGATCTATAGCTTGTGGCTCCTCAGTCCCTTTCAAAAGACGAGCAGTAGGTTTCTTATTAGCAACAGAATTAAATCCCACACACTCCAAAGCTGTAGCATGCCCAGGCTTAACTTTAACCCTTTCGAACTCGGCGCCGTCAGTTTACGACACCGCACGAAATTCCCCTTAGCACATCGGAAAAGAAATCAAAACTGCTAATTAGTGAGGGGATATTTCTTCAATAATCTTCACTGCGTTAGACGCCGCCATCTTGCCTTTTCTTCGGAGCTGAGAGCCACAAAGAAGAAGCTTGACCGATGCCATGGGTGACGCTGAGGCAGGTAAAAGCGCCTTATTTTCGTAAACATATTTTGTTAACACTGGTATTTTCGGATATTGCATCAAATGTCGGTCTGCAAGCTCAGACTTGAAAGAAAACCAGGAATAAAGGAGTCATTTTCTCATTGCACATCCACTGTGCCCTGATGACCTAACTTGACGCTATGTTTGTAAATTCATAAATACTTGCAACATTGGCTCAATCTTATTTAGGCATTCTGAGGTTCTTGCAATTAGGAAAGCACGCACAAAAATATTATGCGACCAAATTAAAAATTCCAGGGCTGAAAGAGACAAGGAAAGTGTTTAGAGTACACTGTGCTTGGAACATCCTGTTGATTAAGAAAACACATTTTTATGTCTCGGAACCAACTACTTTTAAAAGCAACAAATAAATAAGCAAATAAATTGGCAAATAAGCAGAATATCAAGCGTTGCTCTCAGGAATTCTAAATTCCAGTCGCTCGACATCAAAGTTTTAATCAGCATGACGTTTTTCATGAATACTGCTGACCCGTACGTAGCTCAAGGAACGTTTTTTTACGAGGTAATAAAAGAAAATGGACGCGCAACTGCGAACTTTTCGGCAACATGCATTTCAAACTTCCTTCTTGGCTGGTCATGAGTTTTCCCTGAGTACGCAGCACCGTGATAACAAGTTTCATAAAACATGACCACCGGGTCGTCACCACGTTTGAAAACTTTAACGTGGAATCTGCAGAGTCGTTAAACCATTGTGCAACACTACACTCTTGCGAAAGGCTGCACTGCCAAACTTTGTGAAAATAATGTTTAGTTTTTGTCATTTTCAAGTAGCAACTAGTCGATGTTTTTTCACAAGGAAAGTCAAACGAGCGCCATCTAGCGGGCTGTTCTTTAAGCGTGGATTTTCGTAGGCTGGTTAAAGCGCCGCCGTCGGTGGCGCTCGAGGTGAATAGAAGAGCAGTAAGCTGTCCAGCTTGCGTAAGTTTCTATCATGGTTTAGCACAAATGGTTAATGATCTGTACATAACCTACTAATACGACGGCAGTAAGCCGTCTCGGCATAGTACAAAGTGAATTGTTATGGCACATGTAACTTGTACATAAACAAAGTAAAGTCATATCAGGCGATTTCGCATTATTCGTTTGCGGTACTGAAGTAACATCAAGTGAAACATGTCTGAAAGCCACCACTAACGGTCATTTTCATCCTGATTTTGAGGCGGATGAGCAAAACAAAAAAAGAGTTGTTTCGCTTCACTGCAGCGCATGAATGGTTGCAAATGGAAAACGGTCTGCACGCTGCGTAAAGCAGCGTGCAGAACGTTTTCAGAACGTTTACAGAACGTTTATATTTTCTGAAAAACGTTTTTCAGAATGTTTGCAGAACTTTTATAGTTAGGTACTATAACTGCGTAAAGCAGTTATAGTTGCTAAACAATAAGTCATTAAAAACTCTAAGATAAGTCATGATTGTGACATTTTGTGACATGGATGAGTTTTTTTTTTTTCTTTTCATGATATATATGTATATGGAAAACAGATTTCTTCGTTACATTTCCCATTACATTTTCCATAAGTTTTCACTTAATGCAATGGCCACCAACGTGGTCGGGAGTCGAACATGCGACCTCGAATCGATATTGATATGCTTAGTGAAGAAGAAAGAATGAAAAGAGAGCATTTGAGTACTTTCAGGGAACAAGTCATCGTTGCATCACGACCAAAACCTTTATGAAACTTCTCAAGCTCATTTCCACGGAAAAACACGACACATCAGTTACCAGCGTTATGCGGGAGCGAAGTGCATTCCGTGCATGCAGACTTCCTTGTCTCATCATCAAATCCACCGCAACCTTCGACTGCGCTCCCGTTTCATCGCATCGCGTTAAGTTATCATGGCACGTCTCCGCCGTATTAAGCCTGCCCGTCTCTATACGGGAGAATAGTCGAACAAAACTATCAAAGAGGCAACTGTCGCAAATGTTGCGATGGTCGTTGCTATAACAACTATACCGTAGCGACCACTACGCTGACCAGTTGACGTATTGCTGCAGCACGAGATATTTCGCAAGAGCTCGAATGTGCTTCGTTCGCCCACTGTCGCCAGCGGCACGCTGACAGGCGTTGCCTTGACAACCGAGAAGGGTGCCTTTGCTACGTCCACCAGCACTTACCTCCATGGCTCTTTTTCACCACGAGTGTGCTCTGGCCGCGGCACTGTCACGTGTCGATCGGTCTCGTCCGTCTCCGTCAATACTTGTTGTGCCCTTATGATGCATGGGCCGTCTGGCCCGCTTTCATAGCTGTCAGGGGTTCAGCTGGTGCAGCAAAGAAAGCTATAGATATACAAGTTTCGATAGCCGGGAATAGAATAGAATATAATAGAATAGAATAGAGTAGAATAGTCTCAAGTGGCAAGGAAATTACACAACCCGATTCCCTTCCAGCGTTAAATCGTGGTGGGCTCTTATCGTAAAATGAATAAATAAATAAAAGGTTTGCGAAGGTCTAATCCTACATTCGCTCCTTGTATTTCGTGCGTGAGCCTCTGTGGTTGCTTTGGCCTCGTTTATTATACACAATTAGCGCCGTTGCCTTAACGGTGTAGTGACCGTTCCTCACATATGAAGAATGAGGAATATGTATAGACACAAGTTGCCCAAGCTGTGTTTCCAAGGCTGGAAGATTCCTTCGTTGAACGTCTCTGCGTTCACTGCGCTCCTATAGAGCAGCTGTTTCAAAAACGGTGTTTAAGTGCACAGAAAACGAGAAATAGCTCGAACCACAGGACAACAGGTCAGATAAGGACTAAGCGCAGACTCAAAAACTTAGTCCGTCTTAGTCCATATCTCACATGTTGTCCTCTGGTTCATGGTGTTCCTTGTTTCTAATGGACGTGTACCAACCGGCCCAAATAAGCACTCTAGTCATTGAGTGGAGTAAGCAGGCTTACGACAGCATTACGGCTATCAAGTGTAAAGGCAGCACGGCATGCGTTATATCCCCGACTTCGATATATAAGGTGATAAAAAAAACGGCAGATCCCACGCACCGTGGGAATCGATGTAATGCGAAGCAGCCAGGAAGGAGCAAATCATGCTTTACATAATTTTCATGTCATGTTTTACATGTTACGACCTGTCATTTGTGTTCGTCATACAGTCACGTCGCGATATACCAATTTTGGTGTATGTCAAGCTAGCGAACTGGACGCAAGCGCACCATGAGCGTGGCATGTAAATGGCATTGTAGATGACATGCATGCCAAGATTTTCATGTAACCACCTGCCACTTATGTTCGTTATACAGTCATCTCACTCAATACCAAATTTGGTGTATATCAGGCTAACGAAACGGCCGCGAGCACGCCATGAGCGTGGCATGCAAGTCATGTCGCTCATGAAGTCATGATTTCCATATTACCACTTGTCATTTATGTTCGCCATACAGTCATGTCACTCAATACCAAATTTGGTGTATCTCAAGCTAACGAAACGGCCGCGAGCGCGCCATGAGCGTGGCATGTAAGTCATGACGCACATGACAAGTCATGATTTCCATATTACCACTTGTCATTTATGTTCGTCATACAGTAATGTCACTCAATACCAAATTTGGTGTATATCAAGCTAACGAAACGGCCGTGAGCGCGCCATGAGCGTGGAATGAAAGTCATGTCGCACATGACAAGTCATGATTTCCATATTACGACTTGTCATTTATGTTCGTCATAGAGTCATGTCACTCAATACCAAATTTGGTGTATATCAAGCTAACGAAACGGCCGCGAGCTAGCTCGCCATGAGCGTGGAATGCAAGTCATGTCGCTCATGACATGTCATGATTTCCATATTACGGCTTGTCATTTATGTTCGTCATACAGTCACGTCGCGATATACCAAATTTGGTGTATATCAAGCTAACGAAACGGCCGCGAACGCGCCATGAGCGTGGAATGCAAGTCATGTCGCTCATGAAGTCATGATTTCCATATTACCACTGGTCATTTATGTTCGCCATACAGTCATGTCACTCAATACCAAATTTGGTGTATCTCAAGCTAACGAAACGGCCGCGAGCGCGCCATGAGCGTGGCATGCAAGTCATGTTGCACATGACAAGTCATGATTTCCATATTACCACTTGTCATTTATGTTCGTCATACAGTCATGTCACTCAATACCAAATTTGGTGTATATTGTCACGTGGTCGTGACGTTGACGAAGGCCGTAGGCAGTAGTCCAAGATGAAACACTTTATTTGGGCCGGACTTGTGGCCGCTAAACTGAAGGTGAGATTACAGCAATAAACGCTGGCACTGATAGCGGCGAACAGAGCGTCGGCCGTCGATTAACTGAACATCGTTGGAGCGCGCCGGCTTTTATGCATCACGCGTCGAACATATTCTAGCCTTATCACTGGTCATCGCGCAAGCTCAGGAATAATCTGGAGTGGTCGCGTCTTGCGCGCAATCTTAACAAAACGATCTACAATAATCGCGAAGGTTCTAGAACAATAAGGCGCGGTTTGAGCTGAGCTTTGCTGACGGTCTTTGTGGGCGAAAACCGAATACAACAAAAGTGAAAATAAGAATAGCGCGTGGCAATATCAAGCTAACGAAACGGCCGCGAGCGCGCCATGAGCGTGGAATGCAAGTCATGTCGTTCATGACATGTCATGATTTCCATATTACGGCTTGTCGTTTATGTTCGTCATACAGTCACGTCGCGATATATCAAATTTGGTGTATATCAAGCTAACGAAACGGCCGCGAGCATGCCATGAGCGTGGCCTGCAAGTCATGTCGCACATGACAAGTCATGATTTCCATATTACGACTTGTCATTTATGTTCGTCATACAGTCATGTCACTCAATACCAAATTTGGTGTATATCAAGCTAACGAAACGGCCGCGAGCACGCCATGAGCGTGGCCTGCAAGTCATGTCGCATATGACAAGTCATGATTTCCATATTACCACTTGTCATTTATGTTCGTCATAGAGTCATGTCACTCAATACCCAAATTTGGTGTATGTCAAGCTAACGAAACGGCCGCGAGCGCGCCATGAGCGTGGCATGTAAATCATACTTTTCATGACAAGTTATGATTTTCATGATATGACCAGCCATTTATGTTTTTCATACAGTCATGTTATGCCATACCAAATTTGGCATAAATCCCATGAACGATACGGCCAGGAAGGAAGGAAGCAAGGAAGCAAACAGAAAGGGAGAAGGCAGGGAGGTTAACCAGAAAGACTTCCGGTTGGCTACCCTACACTGGGGGATTAGGGAAGGGGGAATAGAAAGATGAGAGAGAGGAGGCAAGAGAAGGAAAAGAGAGAGAGGCAGTGAAATTCAGTGCAGTGTGTGGAACTGCACCGCAAGTTAGAGGCGTTCACACAAGCCCGTCGTCCTCAAAAAGCACAAGAGGGCTTTCACTGCCTTGTGGGCTGTCGAGAGATGTGGACGGTGCTGTAATATCACCTGCATAGAAAGTGGTCGATCATCCAGTCGCCGCAATGCGTTGGCAAGTACTTGTCTCTCTGAGGCAAAACGAGGACAGTGGCACAGCAGGTGTTCGATATTTTCGTCGGTGCCGCAAACATCGCATGCCGCACTGTCAGTCACTCCGATTAACGTTGTATATGCTTTCGTGAAAGCAACTCCCAACCAAAGGCGATAGAGAAGCGAAGCTTCGCGACGATGAAGGCCGGATGGAGGCTGGAGTTGCAGTGAAGGGTTAAGTTGATGCAGTCTGGTCTGTTGTATGTTTGGCGCGTTCCACTCAGTCAGTGTGAGACTGCGGGCCAGGTGACGAATCTGCCTCGCAGCGTCTGTTCTTGAAAGCGGAATTGGGATGATGTTTTCTTCCTGGTGTGATTGGCGAGCAGCATTATCGGCGGAATCATTTCCGCTGATACCACAATGTCCAGGTATCCACTGGAAAGTCAATGTCGTGGCCTTTTTGTATTAAGTGGTGGTGAAGTTTCACGGTGTCATATGTCAATTGTTCGTGACATCCGCGTCGGAGAACTGACCGCAGGCACTGTAACGCCGGTTTTGAGTCAGAAAACACAGCCCATTTACTTGGTCTTTCTTCAGAATCGATGAGTTCCAGTGCACTACGCAGAGCCGCGAGTTCTGCCGCCGTAGACGTCGTCGCATGGGAAGTCTTAAAACGCAGAGTTACCCCTTGTGATGGTATAACCACCGCTCCACCAGAACTGGACGACGTAGTCGAGCCATCCGTATAGACGTGCACGTGGTTACTGTAGTTCTCGTACAGTAGGAGTAGGCTCAATTGTTTTAGGGCATGTGTCGGTAAGTCTGATTTTCTCCGGAGTCCAGGGATCGTTAGGTGAACTCGCGGGCGGCTCAAGCCCCACGGAGGAAGCAGTGGCTTTGACGCAGGGGGTGTACGCCGCAGTAAATGTTGAGCGGTGCTTGCAGACAATGGCGCCGTATGTCGTGCGGGGCCTTTCAGAGGCGAGGCTCGCCAGGTGGTGAGAAGGAGTCCCTGGCGTAATGCCTGAGGTACGTGCGCATTGTCTCGATGGTAATATGTGTCGTGATTGAGTAATCTTGAGCGATGGCAATGGTTTCCGCCGTTGAAGCACTGCGGGGTAGCCCAAGGCATATTTTGGAGAGCTTGAGCTTGAATGCTCTGAATCGTGCGCAGGTTAGTCTTGCCGGTGTTAGATATTGCAGGTAAACTGTACCGCAAGAATCCAATGAATAACACCCTGTACAGTTGTAACATAGAGGGTATGGGTACTCCCCATTTCTTTCCTGCGAGGAATCTGAACATGTGACATATAGCGGTCAGCCGCTTCTTCACGTAGTTCACGTGCGGAGTCCAAGACAGGTTTCTGTCTATTATGACTCCTAAGAACCTGTGGCTTCTGCTGAACGATATGTGTTCTCCGTTAATTGATATGCCGTAAGCAGACATTGGCTTCCGCGTGAATGCTACCACTGCACATTTTCCGCAGGACACCTCGAGACCTTGCTTACGAAGGTAGCATGACGTCGTTGTGGCTGCCTTCTGAAGGCGGGCGCGAAGCTGAAGCCTTGTCACACCTGACGTCCAAATGCAGATGTCGTCAGCGTAGATAGAAAGTTCTACGGTACTTGGTCGGTGTTCGACTAGTCCAATGAGGGGTTAGATTGAAAAGCGTAGGGCTAAGCACTCCTCCTTGAGGGACTCCTCGGCTGCTGCCTGAGTACGGCCAGGAGAGCACAAAGTCGTAGGCGGCTAGATAGGCTAGATAGATAGATACGCTCAAAGTCGCGGAAGTTCGCTAAGAAATGCTTCGCATTTAAAATAAATAAATTCTTGGAGGCACGCTGCTGCGATAACCTCCGAGCTAATTTTGGCCACCTGGGATTTCTTAAGGTGCATCTAAATATGGGTACACCAGTGTTCATGCATTGCCCTCCCCCCCCCCTCCACCCACTTACTTTCAACTAATACTATTTAATTTCAACAACAATCGTTACCTCTACAGTATCTCCCCCTTCCTCTTCTACCACCATATATATATCTCTGCAAACAGCGGCCTTAATTAATCAGTCTATATTTTTTTCGGGACTCCTGCCAGATTAACCTGTTTTCTCGTCAACAATTTTCTTCTTTTTCATTTCAAATTTGGAGCAATAAACTCAACAATCTATTGTCGGCCCCCCTTTGCTCAATCTTCTTAGTATTTCTACGTCCTGCACTGTATTCTGGGGTAAACACAGAACATTAAATCTGTCTCAGATCTTGCTTTATTTTCAGAGCTTTTTCAGGCACACTTCCTGTTTTGATACGGCCACCTTTATACACCCATAATTGAAATGTCAACGAAGACTACCTAGTCTTGAATTGAACATAAGAGATAAAAATCTCTGCGTCGCTCGGTCAGGAACTTTGCCGTGAACAGTTGGTGCTATTGTGAGCCTAGGAAGCGCAGGTGAGCCTAGAAGGCGCTGCTTGGAAGACGCGGGTAGGAGACGAACGGGAGAGGGGGGGGGGGGTGAGTGGTTTGCTAGCAAGGACCAGCCGGCGACAGCAACGTCCCTGACAAACGATGATCAGCAGAGTTTAATTAGACTTCGTCTCAAGGCTTGGGTATCGTGTAACGTCGCTGCAGGATGCCTTCGCTATAGCGAATACGACAAGCGAACACGAAGGCGCCGCCAAATCCAATCACTTTCCTTGTTTTACCATTCTCCTCTTCAATTACAGCGAATACGAACCGGGTTGTTTCACCTTTGCAACCCTCGCAGAAAGCTTTATAAGATAGCAGCAGTCATCGGTACTCGTACAGAGGGCATCAACGTGGATAGATGACACCTAACTCAACAAGACTTCGAGAGACAGTAAACAGAACGAAGGAAAACAAACAAAAAAATTTCCTCGAGGTGCCATATCCCCTGGCAAGAAGCAGACTGCCACTGCAGACGATAAAAACTACAAGCGAAAAGCACAACGTGCTAAAGTAGAGCAAGCACTTAAGCGCGTAAGAAGCTTGCTGGCCGAAAAGGACTCCTTGGTTATCTTCGAGAGGAGGAGAAAATGGCAGATGTTTTCTGCCTTTTACCGACAACCAAGTGAAAAGACATTGGTCGTGCATTCGTGACAATAGAAAATAAACTATAAATAAATAAATAAATAAATAAATAAATAAATAAATAAATAAATAAATAAATAAATAAATTCATTCTCTCAAGTTCTTTTTGAGATCTAGAGAAGCCCTGTTAACAATCGTCGAAAATTCTAAAGTAGCAAACGCCCCGTGGAGTAGAAAGTTGGACACAACAGGGACACTGGAACAAACAGACCAAGGAAGCGCTGTCTTTTGCCCGTGTTGAAAACGGAAAGGGGCAGGCATTACCAGGCCCTTTTTGGTGGGACATAGAGACGACGGCTTAGTGAGAGAAACCATATTTCAGAGATTTTGCTTTCTCTATACCCTTTATACTAGCGAGATCAATGACATAACACGCCAAGTGCTACTGGAGGATCAAAGCACTACAAGAAATTGTCACGGTAACGGTTAGCGGAGTGCTATGCAGACAACATGAAATGCACCTGCGTGGAAACAGCATAGAGTGCAGTAGATGTTTATTCAGTTCATTTGTCTCACTTTCGTAAACAATGCTTCCTTCTGTAAGCGCGGAGATTTGAATGGGACGAAGTGAACTAAACAATACTGGCTCAGATTCAAGACTTTCAGCATTCTCTGTATAGTTATTTTACTTGGTAACATTAGCAAAACATCCCCTCTCTCTTTCTTTTTTTCATTTCTTTCTTTCTTTCCAACTTTACTTCTCTCTTTCTTTCTATCTCCGTCATAACACATTGAACAGAAACCTGTTAGAAAATATTTGAAGCAGCGCAACGATGTTAGAAAATGGCAGTGGTGATAAATATCCCCCCAGTGTAAGCTTAAGTAAGACGCATTATAACAAAAGTAGCAGAGACAAAATGCTCCAATCATCTATTTTTATTTTGTGTTTTTTTATCCTCGTTGCCTCATCTCATTTTAGTATTCTCGTTACTGGATCAGTTGTTGTGGAACCTGCGGGTGACTTCTAATGTCACGAAAATAGCCTAGACAGTTATTTCTCGTATGCTATCGCAGACTGTGGAAGAACACTATGAAGCTGGTAAAGTACGCCAACGTATGCATGCGCATATAAAAATAAGCGCAAGATTGTCCGGATTAGAATACAAAAACAAAATGCCACTTCATTAAGGCATTCATTGCATACGCACTGTGCATGCTAGCTGTGCATGCATGCACTGTGCATGCTAAACTTGTTATGTCCCAGTAACTGTAGCGCAGTATTTTAATCATGTAAAACCAACTAGCCCAGTGCCTCACTCTGCTGGCATGCTAGCTGCACTGCGCAGGAACTTGCAGAAGAACTTGCACAAGAACCTGCACAAGAACATATGCTTTGCTCTGAGACACGCTCCAGCATCAACGTCAGCTCCACTGCTCATTTACAGCTCCCTTTTCATTTCCGAGTGCTGAGACCGGTGCTATGCGAAGCGGCAGCATTTATAAGGGAGTCTTTCAGCTACACCGTCGACTTCTCAATTAGCGCAATTACGCTCGCTTCTTTTCGCGTTCGCCCCGCAGCAAATCGATATCACGTGGTTCTGCCACAGCCACTACGCCGTGATATCGCCAAGGCTGTGAGTATTCACGGTTGTACAGCCGATACTACTGCGCGAGATGCTTAGAGTAGCCAGAGCTGCAGCTCCACCTGATAAAGCTAAGCGTTAACGAAGAAGCCTTGACCTGAATACTCCATTCGGTTGTAACCAGAATTCCCGATACGAGCTCGTTTGATGGCTTCGGTGAGATACCTACAAGAAGCGCAGCTGAGATCCAGGGCGCAGCAGTCGCTTTGCAGGGGGGGGCGAAATGCAAGGAACACTCGTGTGCTTAATTTTATGATCATATATATATATATATATATATATATATATATATATATATATATATATATATATATATATATATATATATATATATATATATATATATATATATATATATATATATATATATATATATATATATATACCGAAAAGGTATACGCTTCTAAAAAAATTACACCATCTCCCGCTAAAGGGAACCATGTGTAGATGTGAAGCAGCGGGCGCTAACGCTTACATTGGCGGTGGCGTTGACGCTGGTGCTCATCGCAGCGTTGCGCAGGACAGAAAACTTTGAATGATGTCAAATGAACATTCCTTCTCCTCGCGTGTGTTACCCAATTTTATATATATAAGGGAGACCCGTCTAGCAACTTATTCATTTCATTCTAAGAATGTCATGGGTAGATCACGGAAATTATTGTCAGCAGAAGAACAACGTGAATGCAATGCTCATCGAAAGTCGCAAGTTCTTCTTGCTGAAAATCGTCTCCGAACCAATTACGGTCTACGACAACGACCGCAAAGAGATTATCGTTATAATTACTCTAAAGTAATAAAAAATTACACCATCTCCCGCTAAAGGGAACCATGTGTAGATGCGAAGCAGCGGGCGGTAACGCTTACACTGGCGGCGGCGTTGACGCTGGCGCTCATCGCTGCTTTGCGCAGGGGAGAAATCTGGGGAGGCGCAGTCACGCAGTGATGGACCGGTGTTTCCTACTGGAACATGCCAATCGCTGCTAATGGGCAATGAGAGACAGAAGACTCCGACTGGACACAGAGACCCGCAGTCCGCTTTTAGTTAACGCGCACGCTGCGAATTTTTATTGTTCAACAACGCACAGGAGAAATCTCCCACCGGCACCACCTTGGAGGTCAAGATCCATTGCTATATATACGGGGTGGCCAGTGAACGGTTGTGCAGCGCGAGCAGTCGGTTTTTTCAACCAAGAAACTCGCTAGCAGACGCTGCCTGCGTCGGCGTCGCGAGGCGAGAGAGGGGGGGTAGCGTAGGAGAGGAGAGAGAGTGGGGGGACGCGCATGCGCAGTGGGAGTATGGACGCCGCGGGACAGGGACGCCTAGAGGAGAGAGGGGGGAGCGTAGGAGAGGAGAGAGAGGGGGGGGACGCGCATGCGCAGGTATGGACGCCGCGGGCAGGGATGCCTAGAGGAGAGAGGGGGGAAACCCGGGAGGGGAGAGAGGAGAGGAGGCGCATGCGCAGTGAGGGTGTGGTTGCCGCGGGGAGGGATGTTTAGAGGAGAGAGAGGGGGGAGAGGAGGTTTTTTATTTTTATTTTTTTTGAAGGGTTTGCGCATGCGCAGTAAGGGTGGTCACGCCGGCACACCACCACCACCACCACCGGATTAAGCTTCGCCATAAGATGCTTCACATCTAAAACAGTATTCGTCAACGTTTCGATCGATCGGAGACCGACCTTTAAGCCATGATGAAGCCCGGATGAAGATCTATCTCCGATCGCAACGTCGACAAATAAACAGTTTTTAGAAGCCTACACCTTCTTCTTATTTGTTTTACGGCAACCGAATACACTCTTCATAATCTCTCTCTCTCTCTCTCTCTCATTCTATATATATATATATATATATATATATATATATATATATATATATATATATATATATATATATATATATATATATATATATATATATATATATATATACATATATATATATATATATATATATATATATAAAGCATACTTTAGCTCAAAAGAAACCACTTCACTCGTGTTGCAGGCACAGAGCTTCGTTTTGATGCCGTGAAGATTCCCTCAGAGCTTATAGCGACGCGTTCGTAAGACCAACGCTGTGCGTAAAACACTTTGCCGATTTGCTCACTTATACACCTGGAGTTTCGTAAGTGCGTCATGCCCGACGAAGATCCACACCATCGCACTCTTTGCAAAGTGCGTGTAAAGATGCACGCTTTGCAGGCGGACATTTAGTGCGCTCGGAAGGCTTTCGATAACCTTTAAAAGCCTGATCCCGTATGAAAGCGTTGGGAATCGGCGCAGCGCCGCAATGCCGTTACGACCTCCTGCGATATGTCATTTACGTTCAGAGAATCCACTCATGGCAGAGTCCACTTTTACCAGCACTCTGCTTATATCGAAATCTTTCGGTGCTGCTGTTTCGCTTTCCTTTTTTTTTTTTTTTTTGTCTGTAGCCTGGGCTCTGTACTGTACTGTGTACTTACCGAGAGACGTTCCTCGCTCCCGCCACTTCCAATGGTACTTACAAGTCGTGAGCGTTGTGTGCTCTAATCCGTCCTCTTCCCAGGGCACGCGAACATAAGATGATTTCTCCTATAAACATTCAACACCTCATATAGTTTCATAAGAGGGATTGCGACTACGAATTTACCTACGATACTACTACGACTGCAAGTGTATCTGCTCTGAGCCAGGAGATACGTACACTACCTCAAATATTTTCGCTGTTGAAGCTGTAAAAAAACAATAAAAGATAACTTCACACACGCACACACGCACGCACGCACGCACACACACACGCACGCACAAACGCACACACACACACAGGCAAGCACGCACGCACGCACGCACACACACACACACACACACACACTTACACACACACACACACACATCTCTTCGAAACTGTGGCGTTCCGCTTCTCGGCTGACTTATCGCACACACAGCTATCAGCACTCAGAGGATCTTCACGGCATCAAAGGAACCACAAACGCTTAGGTGTCGCTAAGTTATAGTCTTATGAAAACATCACATGACTGATACACTAGGATTTTTTAATAGTGAAGCTGTTGTAGCTCACCGTTGTTTGTGCGCAGTCACCAGAAAAACATCATCATTAACCGGCACACGCTTACTTTTTTTTCAGACTAGAACAGCACTGTGTCAGCAACGACATGAAAGCTTCGCCGCGGGTTCGACCCCGGCCGCGGCGGTCACATTTCGATGGAGGCAAAATGGTAGAGGCCCGTGTACTGTGCGATATCAGTGCACGTTAAAGAACATTTGATGGTCAAAATTTCCGGAGCCCTGGACTACGGCGTCTCTTATAATCATATCGTGATTTTAAGACGCAAAACCCTAGATATTATATTATTACATGAAAGCTTCAAGAAATCTGTTTTGGATTTTTTTTTGTCCAACTACCAGTTTACGTTTAACAGATATAATAATTGTTGGGGTTTTACGTCCCAAAACGATGATATGACACTGAAGGACGCCGTATTGGAGGGCTCCGGAAACTTCGACCACCTGGGTTTTTTTAACGTGCACCTTAATCTAAGTAGACGGGCCTCAAGCATTTTCGCCTCTATTTAAATTGCAGCCGCCGCTGCAGGGATTCGATCCCACGTCCTTCGGGTCAGCAGTTGAGCACCATAACCACTTCACCACCGTCGCAGGTGTTTAACAGATGGCAAGTGCGCGTATTTGTTTTTATGAAAAGCTGGTGTGGAAATTTCCTCACGGGTTATTTATTGCTTTCTCGCCGCAAAAATGTTAATGACGTCTACATTCTCGGCATCTCGCCTTATTAGCAGATTATACTGTTAAACCTTATTATAACGAAGTCGACAAAATCGCAACTTTACTTCGTTATATCAAAACTTTGTTAAATTGAAAGTAGACCTTTTAAGCTAAGTACAAACGCCAGAGGCGTCTTATTTGCACCGGAATAGCCGCAGAATGTTTCAATAATATGGCAGTACAAAATATGTGGGCAGCTTCCACTAAAGAATAGCGGAGCTTGTGAACCTGCTTTTAGATATCAAGGTCCTAATTAGCATGGTCCTAATTAACATGGCGCTCATTAGAAATCTTGAATAATGGTTTAATTGGCATTGTCTTAATTAACAAGGTCCTCTATCTGTGTTGCTGTCTGTTTCTCTCACATTCTTTTCCGTTTATCTGTTGTTTGGAAAATAAAATTCTGCGTTTCAGACGCATTAAGCTATCCCGTTTAGGATAAGTAATGAAGATTGCGCATTTTCAATGTTTTCTCGTGATGTAACTCATTTGAAGACATGCTTGCACATCCACCGCGTCAACCCCACTGGGTTTACTGGCCACTCGACTTAGTATCCGCCAAATTACTAGGTGATACAGAGAAATTAGCTATAACTATCCTCATCTATTGAATGTACGTCGCCAATGGCGAACTGTCCTTATTTAGGGTCAATCCTATAATGAAGAAGAGGACGAAGACAGTGCACGCCGGCCGAGTTATTTCGTTGCACGCGCTAGGCGCAACTTAGTTTTCTGGTCACGCGAAGCGGCGGAACGAAGAGCTGAAACAGCTCCGATGTTCCAAATAATTTTCAATAACGCAAAAAAAAAATTGACGGCAGATCCACGAGGTGAATGATGATCAGATTGGGCGAAGCTCCTGGAAGTAATCATCGGTTAAACCGTGAAATTTCTTCCGTTAATTCGCCCGATAAAATTGACGTGAAACGATTGATTAAATGTTTTATCAAACTTTTATTGCTGGTTTCCGTTGTCGTTTCATTATGACCACTTTGTGGTCGGTGAAATGTAAGCTAAGTGGTTCTTGCATACGAGCACACACCGACGGCAACGAGCATCGTCAACTACAAACCTGTATCGCGATATGGTTTTGATTATAAAACCATTGCTTTAGAAAACACCTGGCGTCTTTCGTTAAGCAGCTGGCGTCTTTTCGTTTTGCTTTAGAAACATCTGGCGTCTTTTCGTTTTGCTTTTAGAAAACATCTGGCGTCTTTCGTTGGTTTATTTCATCAATCAACGACGTTTTGAACAAAATTTTTATTGTTTAATCACGCGCAGGAGAAATCTCACCAGGCACTACCTTGGAGGTAAACAATGGCTGCTACTGGGAATGAGAGACAGCAGAAGTCGGCTTTTAACACTTCTACTTCTACTAACGTTTCCTACTGGAACATGCCAATGGCTGCTAATGGGGAATGAGAGACAGAAGAATTCGGCTTTTAGTTAACGCGCACGCTGCGAATTTTTTATTGTTCAACAACGCACAGGAGAAATCTCCCACCGACACCACCTTGGAGGTCAAAGCGTAAGACTGGTTACGCACTACGACGAGGGACGAACGGGTGCCACTTTAAGGAGCTTCGCCCCTAAAAGCGTTTTCTTCAACCTGAGATCCGGTGACCGCGGCTTGATGCTGCGCCGGCAAAGAAGTCCTCCTAACAGCGGCCGAACGTCACGCGTGAACATGAAAGAAACGCAGGTCCGACGCGCCGTGGTAATTTAGGACAAGCGTTCGTAAAATTGAAGGACACTTTGTACATTCCAAAGTGTGTTCGGCGAAAGCGTGTGGCCATTCCACTGACGGAAAGATGGACGGAAAGACCGACGGACGGACGGACATCCGTACGGACGGACGGACATCCGGATGAACGGACGGACAGACGGACATCCGGACGGACGGACGGACGGACGGACGGACATCCAAACGGACGGACGGACGAACAGACGGACATCCGGACGGACGGACATCCGTACGGACAGACGGACGGACATCTGGACGGACGGACATCCGGATGGACGGACGAACAGACGGACATCCGGACGGACATCCGGATGGACGGACGGACGGACGGACGGACATCCGTACGGACGGACGGACATACGGATGGACGGACAGACGGACATCCGGACGGATGGACGAACGGACATCCGGATGGACGGACGGACGGACGGACAGACGGACATCCGGACGGACGGACGGACGGACAGACGGACATCCGTACGGACGGACGGACACCCGGATGGACGGACGGACGGACGGACGGAAGGACAGACAGACGGACATCCGGACGGACGGACGGACAGACGGACACCCGGACGGACGGATGAACATCCGGACGGACGGACGGACGGACGGACGGACGGACGGACGGACGGACGGACACCGGACGGACGTGAGCATGAGACATTAAAGGCTTTCGGCTTAATAACAACGTACAACTGAACCACACGACCACTGGCCGCAGCAGACATTTTAATGCTCACGTCCGTCCGGTGTCCGTCCAGCGTCCGTCCGTCCGCCCGCCTGTCCGTCCGCCCGTGTGTCTGTCTGTCCGTCCGTCCGTCCGCCCGCCCGTCCGTCCGCCCGTCTGTCCACCCGTCTGTCCGCCCGTCTGTTCGTCCGTCTGTTCGTCCGTCCGGCCGGCCGTATGTCCAGTGTCCGTCCCTGAGGATAGCCGCTCGTGTCACTACTCGTCGAGCGCTGTGACTATGTTGCAAATAAAAGAGAACGAATGCGTGTTGAGCATGAGCAACAGCCATAGGCGCTCGCTCGTTCAGTTGCTTCCATTCCTTCGATGTAGCCAGACGGCCGGGTCCGATTCTCTTCGTATTAAGGCGAAAGCCTTTAATGTCTCATGCTCACGTCCGTCCGGGTCCGATTCTCTTCTTCGTATTAAGGCGAAAGCCTTTAATGTCTCATGCTCACGTCCGTCCGGCGTCCGTCCGTCCGTCTGTCCGAGCTCTGGCACGGAGCCAGGTGGCTGCCGGGGTGCGCAAACGGAAGCCGGTCGCGTCGAACTCTACAGCGCTCGCGCTTTGCTTGCGTAGCGTCGCTGTGCCCAGCGTTTGCAATCATTCTGACCGACGCCGTCTCAATGGACACAGGCGTTCACGGAATACACTTTCGAATTTACAAAGGGTCCGTCAATTTAAGCGCTAGAAGGCGGATGGCGTTTGCACGATGCGCAATGCGCGAGAAAATACTAACGCATGCGAACGGAGGAAGATTAGTCTCGCGTCTCGCTGCGATTCGCGGTAAAAAGTTTTAAAAAAAAACACGCACACATTCGGTTTGTGTGTTATCCCACTGAGAGTGTAAAAGAAAAAAGACATGGCATAGTCAGTGGAATGGCGACACGCTTTCGCCGAAGACACTTTGGAATGTACAAAGTGTCCTTCAATTTTTAATTCATTTCCTCGCTGTTCTACTGGCGCAGCACCAGAACTTCATTATATTGAAATCACGTATAACATGCTTCGTTATATTACGAATTCCGTTATATTTAAGTTCGCTTGAGAGAGGTTTAACTGTATTCATATCGCACAGTAGCGATTTTTTTTTTTTTTGAGTTCTAGGAAACAAACAGATCCTGCCATCAATCTTTCGGTTGAATGGCGGATACGCAGCGCAGATGGGAGCGTTAGCCTCAGTTCGTACTATTGCAGCTCAAGAAACTCGAGACTATCGAAAGTTTCTCAGGCAAGCCTTTACTTTACACAGATTTCCACTGGAGTCAAGTAGCAGCTCAGACACAAAACATGTAGATCCCGGAGGAGCTTAACGGAAATGGTAAAGAACGCCTTACAGCTTCAGGAAGATAACAGACGCGTCTTGAAAAGCTGTATGGTATATCTATTTGTAATGGCAACATTGCGAAGAGTCAGTCACGTAGAAAATGCGATGAAGGCACATCGACATATGAAGAACATCAAAAAAGCGTGGGCTAGGGTGACGGGTGTATAGGCGCCGGTAAGCACAAGCTCTGTCGCTAGGCACACAACCTTCATGACTTGAGCTACTTACTCTTCGTGATGACAGCTTTTGAACAGCGGCAGCTATTTGTTGGGAAATAGAAATAAATATCTTGCCAGCTTCCAGCTTGCTTACTTTACGGAGGCTTTGAAAATACTCCATCCGTTCCCTTCTGCCATTCAGCGACGTCTCTCACGTGTGAGGATCGGCGCATGGGCGTTAGCGAATGTGGAGGTAAAAAGGGGTATGGTATACTTGGACAGCAGAATATAGAACCTGGCACGCTAAAGCACATAGAAACAACCAACAGGGTGACAGTGCGCAGCGTCTCTGTGGCTTGTCGAGTGTCGCGGGGGCTGATTACAGGCCTAGGTATTTACCCGGTATGATAAGCTTCTTTTCAATGAGTACAGGGGATGCTAAAAGGAGCAGATGCTCCGCAAGAAAGTTAAACAGAAAAGCGCATTTAACTAATCCCATGGTCTTCATTATCACGATTAATTTTGTATGGCTTGAGAAAAGGGGATTCACATTCACCGAAGAAATGTCGAGTTTTCAGCGAAAAAAATTCGCACGCGTATAAAAGAAAAAAAAATCGCAGTTTCACCGCAAGGGCGAAGCAAAGAATGTGATAGCAACAAATTGAGCAAAAAATTGTAATGTTTCGCGAAGTAAGGCTGGCAGCTAACGCTTTTGTATCTTATATCGCGTAACTCTAAAAAAACGCTTGTGTAGGGTAAGGCGGGGCAAAATGAGACACGGGGCAAAACGCGACATTTTGGCTTTGCCGACCTATAGCTAATACAGAGAACACTTTTTCTTTGTTTCTATATTTCAGCGAGAGGTGCTGGTAGTTGTCCACCTTTTTATGTGTAAAAGTTGATGATTGCTCACAGCGTTCGCGTGGGAAAAATTACGCGGCTGGTGTCAGTGAGTTCGTGACCCGTCAAAAAGGGGCGAAATTCTTCTCGGCCAAATTTTCGGATCCGTGCATGAAGCTACTCTGGCGTCAGTACAACAATGTAAGTATTTATATTGTTACTATATACTACTAGCTACATACCACCAAAATTTCAGTTGACTTGGTGGGCGGGGCCAAAACGGAATTTTTTTTGAATTTGGGCATGTGAGGGGGGGCAAAACGCGACAAAAAGGCATTGAATTGCCTTAGAGAGTGTCTCATTAAGTGAACCATTTACTTACACTCATTATATATTATATTTTATTGTTTAGGAAGGTTCGGACGCACAAGAGAATATCATATAAAGCGTCCTGGGAGGAAAACGACGTGAAAAAGCACTGACTGCTGTTCAGCACAGCCACTTCATTCGTGCTGCATCGAGATTTTTCCGCGTTCCCAAGGATGCTCTCAAGAGGCGAACGCAAATTTGGAAGAATCTGCAAGTCAAGCCGTTCACAAACACGTCTCGCCATCGAGTTTTCCTTCAATACCAAATTTGTGCCAGAAAATTCGAATCTAGCACAGTTTTAAATTCATCGCCTCACGAAGCCCGGCTGACGAAGCTAAAAGCCACGAAACGCCCGTGCAGTTCTGCACCAAAACGGCAAAAGGAGGCGAAAAAGATGCGTCAGATGATATCTAGCGTCCAATCGTTGAATAATCCAATGAAGTGCAAGCTTTCAACAAAATACAACAATAGCTCAAAGAAAGACTGGTGGTGTTTGATCTGCAAGGAGTTTTGAAGCAAAACAGCACCGAATTCTGTCTGGATTCAATGCGTGGAGTGCAAGGACTGGGGTCATGAAGGCTGCGTGAGGGCCCACGGAGTTTAATTTCAAGTGCTTCTACTGGAAAAACTGAAAGTTTAAATTTTTTTTCACACTGTCTCGTTTTGCCCCGCAGGTTGGGGCAAAATGAGACATCTGGTGCATTTTTTATTTCTTTTTAAAATAAACTTTTGAACAGTGGCAACATGGTCATATTTATGTAGCATATACCTTGTACCCAAAGGAAAGTTTCTGCATTGTTGTTTAAGGGTAAAGAGTGAAATAAAAATAAATATTCACTATTTTCAAATTTTTGTCTCATTTTTTCCCCACCTTACCCTAAGTGAACATAGTCGCTCTAGCGATTGATGCGCTTTCGCACAATCTCTTCGCGTTGAGAGCGTAGCACCTAGAAGGGTATATGAGCCGTCCGCTGATGCCTGCCGAGAAGCCCACTCATTTGCATGAGTGGGCTTTTAGACGCGAAGCAGCTATTTGACTAGCCTGTGTAACGCTGTCCCTCCGTGCGTACGGACGAACGCGCCGCAACGCGCTTCCCTCGCTGCAGGTGTTGGAGCGGTGCCAAGTAGGTCACGCCGCAGCTGCGCGTTGACGTCACGCACCCCTCGCAGTGCGCGCTGACGTCACTCTCTCCCTCGTTTGCCGAGCGCTCGCCGCAGCGCCCGCAGCTGCCGCCTGACGCGCAACGACAAGACCTACGCCAGCCATCGCTTCAAACGAATCTTCCAGCGCTCACCGCAGCACCCGCGTTAGCGCCGTTCAACCCGAGACGCCACCCGTGCGCAACGCTGCTGCTTCGCATCCCATCAGGGTTCCCTTTGGGAAGATGGTGTTCTTTTTGTTTTTTGAGTAAGCCGAGGACGCCAGGGAGTAAGTTGGAGCTATGAAATTAAGTTCGTTGGGATAAAATGGAATCAACTCGCCCAGGATATTGCAAGTTGGAGATCATTGGGAAAGAGAGGCCTTCGTCTGCAGAGGATATAAAATATGCTGAGAATGATGGTGATGATGATGATGCTACTGATGTCGTTCTGACATGAATTTTCGAAGTGTAACCTGTTTTGAGATGAGGGCTGTCAAAGTTGGGGCAAAATGCACTGTATTTAGTTACGTTATCATGTAAAACAAAAAAAAAGCTTTTAGGCACTAGAGCTCAGAGTAACCGAACATCAGGGCACTTTGTCGCAAACTTGGCAGCATACCTATCGAAACTGGTGTTATTTTCATAAGCCGTTCCGAGTGGTTGAGGCTTCTGAAGCAACCGGTTCAATTTCCTTTTTTGCAAAATATCCCTAAAGTTAATAAGTATAATGTTTATTTTGCGAGAATTTGTTAATTAGTCAAATATCAATACTACCATGGGATGAAATCAAAATGCTATCTGTACTAGCGCCAGCCTGAGCAAGTGCAATGAACGTGTAGTAATGTCAGAGTTTGAAACGAAGTTGCACAGGTCAATAATTAACCATGAACTAAGTTTATGATGCGACCAAAGATATATTTCTCACATGGGCAGCAACATTGCTAAAACTTTCAAATCTCCGTGAAATTCATATCAACAAAGGAAAACAGAGGACACTTACTGATTCTGCAAACTGTTTGCTGAAAATGGGGGTGCCCTGCTTGCTCTCGGCCCTAGATGTACTTTGACTGTATGTGTATCCGAAGTCCAGAGTACGAACAGTAATACGGATTGGACCGGCGAGAATAAGCACACAGCTCATGTCATTGTAGTCAATGTTCTTTTGATGCACTCTCGCACTACTGTTATTACGGCCTGCATTACTCTTACATATTCAGTAAACATGATTACTATGCCTGAGTCGTGTAGTTGGGCATTTAATGTAGTGACGGCCGAATATGAAGGAGTGCATACAGCTCCTTGATCCATTTTGCTATCTCATATGATCATCTAATGCTTTTCTTTAACAAAGATTTGTAGAGCGAGGTTTGCCTTGTGTGGCAGTGTGTATGCTAAAACTTCCAGTTTAAAACACGCGGATGCGTTCCCACGCTTATTTATAATTATTATTTATTCTCTGGGGTTTCCATATGCGTTGACCATCTATTGCATGGATGAACAACGGAGAGATAGACAGCAGCCTCTGATGTACCAGAACATTCTATCCGTATATACTGTTCAGGTAACGTTTCAAACAGGACTAAAAAGCGATCTATATAATTATGGTATTTATTTTGTTGAAATTATATGACCCGATATACAAACATATTTAATTTTGCATATTGCCAAGTGACTGTGGTTACTTGCATCATACGTGCCGCACTACCTGTTAGAATTTGTGCGTTTTCCTCTTTCCTTTAAAAGAAAAAAAATGTAAAAGCTAAATCATGAGGTTGACCCGGCAAAAATTCAAGGCACCATGTTGTGGTCCCTGTAATTAATTTGGGCTCTCTAGAAATCTTTATTAAACGTCAGTTTTATACGAAATCTTTATTATGCGTCAGCACAACTGGCGTTCTTGAATACGGCACCAACGTAATGCTACCATCTTTGCAAGAAATCGCCACTGCAACTTCGGTTTCATCAGGAGGACGCTCCAGCCACTAAACCCCCGAAACGGGCCTTCCGGAACAAAACGTTTGTGTGCAGATTAGGAGCCAGTTTTAAAATATTGAAGAAGAAAACCAGCAGACCAGAAATGGAAGTTTGTTGCATTGGATGCGTCGTATGAAAAGCCGACGTGAAAACGACATGTGAACTGAAGTGTCCCGCGACTCATACAAAATCTGATACCCATGATTTCCACTTGCGTCACTGGCAGGTCTCTCTCGTTATATGAGACTCCCACGAGATGACCACGTGCTCGACGGTCTCAATACTGATGCAATAACGCAGTTTCTGACGCAAAGATTTTTAAATTGGGCCTCTTTGCGAAGTCCCATTCCTGCCGATAACAAGTTCGATTGCCGCGAGTGTGTGCACTTCCAAAACTGGTCCAGTGGATCTCTACAACTGTCGGCATCGGTTATTCGTCTGTATCTTTTCATGACATACTGTGACCTTCGCAAATACAGTACTCTCTTCCACTAATTACCCGGAATCAGGCATGCCACGAGGATCGCGCTTCGAATGGGAGTCGCAGCGTTGTCTTAACTATACGGCTTCTCCAGTTACTCGTGCTGGCATCCGGTGCAACTGCATACGTGTGTCGCAAGAACTTCAGCCGTTGCCACGCCGTATGCCGTAGCCACAACTTTCTCGCTTCGGATATTCCAGTAAGCGCGTTAACGAAGTCCTCTTCAGAATGTTCAAGTCGACACCACAAGGTTGCCGGGCTATAATACCGCGAAACTAAAGCTTATCCGCGGTGACTATGCAGCTTACACTTATTTAACCTTAACCAGCGTGACAGGTTTTCTAGTGAATTTACGCCTTCGTAAAATAATGTATGTGAATTACTAAACATTAATCTGTTGTTATCACAGAATCCGTTACCTTCGTGGGAAAGAACACACTGTCGTTCAGAAGTTGCTTACCTGAAATGACAAATACAAAAAACACGCATCTCCACGAAGTGAATCATGACGAGTGGTCGAAGCCTGTGGGTATCGCATCGGTGTTTTATATTGTTCTGTCACATTTATGATTGATGTTCGGTCTATTGTAAACTTTTTTATTCACATACACAGATATGTTTCGACTACAGCAACAGGTTTTCTGTATACCGTGACAGCGAACAGTGAGAGTCGACGACAAAGCTAGGTCCTAAGGTCCCATAATGTCTACGTTAAAGTCGTCGACTAGTATAAAGGGTTTGTGCTTGTAGGTGTTTTATATTGTTTCTTCACAATTCCCTCTCGTGGATTTTCACCGCAACGCGTGCATTGTGCTGTCATATGTCACATGCGGGGCTGTACCGTACCGTGAGGGACGCCGGACAAGCCTCGGCCCTAAGGTGCTTCGCCCCTAAAAGAGTATAAGTTTAAAAGTGACTCTCGGA
This sequence comes from Rhipicephalus appendiculatus, assembly GCA_030522465.1. Taxonomy (NCBI): domain Eukaryota; kingdom Metazoa; phylum Arthropoda; class Arachnida; order Ixodida; family Ixodidae; genus Rhipicephalus; species Rhipicephalus appendiculatus. The sequence goes on along the minus strand of JALIZH010026012.1, from coordinate 17,591 downwards.
AACCCAGCAGGCATGAGTCAAGCACAACATCGAGTCTCACTTTTTTGGGTTGCACACCTAATTGAGGAAGCCTTAACATTGGACTAACTCAGATTTTTCTGTTCAGAAAAATCTAAAACGAAAGTGCTTCTTCCATAAAAAATTCTTGGCAAGATTGAAACAGTTATGCTTGCTGCATACGAGAGAAAAAAATTACATTTTAGGTGCTCTGGTGGGAGTATAAATTGTCTATTTATGGTGATGAATGTCTTGCAGGTATTCGCGAAAAGTGGTACAAAAAGCACGAAGCTTGCACACGGTAACCCTGCATCATAAACATGCAGATGTCAGGGTTGTTTCGTCAAAATTACCTCTGGTCTGAAGTTGACAGACATATGTATGAATTAACCAGCTTTGGTATAATTGTGGCAGAGTTTACGAAAAGTATTGCGAGGTCCCTCACGAATAGCCTCAGCCAGACGACGGGTTAGGAGGTTCAACCCACCCCCCTCCGAAATAAAATCCTGGCTATGCCCTTGCAATCACGAACAAGTGATTTGCTTAGGAGCGGGGTATAATAAGGCAGTTTTGAGCGCTCCTTGAAACATTTTATTAAGGTGCTGTTTAGGGACCTGTCGTATCGTTGTATAAAATAGGACGAGTCAAAATGAAAGTGAGCCAAAAACCGCCAGGCTTGCGCGGAACGCGCAGCACAGTCACAGTGAAAGCTGGAAGAGCGGCCTTTCTAGAGCCTTTTTAAGCACTCTTGGGGCAACTACTACAAGCACACTTGCGTGGTACCCACTACGCCATAAATCATCATAATTTTTGGGTAGTGGGGAAGCACCCACTATGCCATTATTCGTCATTCTTCGGAAAAGCATGGTACCCGCTACACACTTGTAGGGCATTATGCGCACTTTGTTGATACTGTGCCTGACGACGATGAAGAATTATGCCTGAGGCTTTTGTAATGGGTTGGAGCATTCAACGACCCACTCGTTACGCCATTCGCATTGTGTGAAGCCTGGTTGTTACTTTACTCTTCTAAAACGCTTTGTTACACATATTAAAGCGATTCTTTACCCGTCATGAAGCCTGCACAGAGCCAGTTTGCAACAAAGTTTCAAGCACCGGCGTAGATCAGTGGTCGAGTACTGGGCTGCCACGCAGAGGGCCCGGTTTCGATTCCCCTTCTATGAACGGTATTTTAAATGAGAAGCACTTCTTTGCGTACTGCAGGCACTTTTAGCCTGTCTGTGTCTGTCTACGCATCTATCTATCTATCTATCTATCTATCTATCTATCTATCTATCTATCTATCTATCTATCTATCTATCTATCTATCTATCTATCTATCTATCTATCTATCTATCTATCTATCTATCTATCTGTCTGTCTGTCTACCCGCCTACGTATGGGTAGGCGGGTAGACACCCCTAACTTGGGGGTAAACCAAAATTAGTATGGGAGGGTAGGATGGTTTGACGAATATGACTCGCTGGTCATGATATGAATAATCTGACAATCCCGTCGCGTACGTCGTCAAACCCTTACCTCCAGACACGTGTGACACATACCCGTATACCACGGGCGGGTATGCGGGTATGTGCCACAGGTGATTGTCAGTTTATATCTACGCAGGAACGGCAAGAACAGACATTGGTAATTTCAACCCGACAGCGTTAAGAAAAAGGCTGACATCTGCAGCGTAGACCTAACGAATGCAAATAATAAATGTCAGGGTCCCAGCAGAAACCGAACCCCAGCTTTCTTCGTGGCACTCAAGTATTCTAGCACAGAGCCACGCCAGGTCTCGGAAGTGTTTTTCAAATAGACCCTAATGTTCGTGAAATGTCAAGTGCTGTTGCAGTGCGGCCCATCTAATTTTATAAAATTGCATATGTACTCCATGATACAGTCGTCACGTCGGGTTAGCGTCAATTGTACTTAAGCGCCATCCACTGAAGTTGGTCTACGTAGCACTAGCCAGGGCTAGTATACTCGCAAGCAGAAGCGCTGCATTTCAGCTTAGCGCTTCTGGTGTCGGTAATTCCAATGTTCTCCTTCGTTTCTCTCTCTCTCTCTCTCCAATGTTGCTCTTGGCATCGTTACGCAACTGTAAACAACCGGTTATATAAAACATATGCGACTGTTTGACATATGTCTGTGCGTACAACATTTGTACATATCTCTAGCGTCATTTCGTAACGTTTCGCTCAATAAAAAAAATTACAACACCGACACTTTTTCTCCGTATGCTTCGCATAATACTGATTCCCAAGGTACGTGGGATCTTCCGAATTTTTTCTCGCTACACCGTATTAAAAAACGGCTTCTTTATGTTTAAGTACACCAGAGTATTATAAATAAGGGGCTTCATTTTATCAATGTGCACAAATGTCATATTGCTCGAGGAACATGAGTGACTGAACTTAATAGTTAGATATTGTACCGGTCAGTATTTGTTGTATGCAAAGTAGAAAGTATTTGCTTCGTGTGTTTCAAAGTACGTCATCTTCCGTGTCAAGCTATGCACAAGAGGAATCAATAGGCTGTGGTCGGCCTATGTACTTTATCTTTTGCACCTCTCCTTGTGAGGAAAAAAAGGAGTGCTAATAAACTTCCATCTTCAAAATTTGACCAGTTATAACGCACAAGAGACCCGTATGTACAGCGACTAGAACACGCACTTGCCAGATCAGCAGTGAGTGTAGATAACTTATAAGGCTGTCCAGATTCCTTGGCGACATACGGAAAAGGCACGTGAAACTTAAGACGAGGACAAGGAAAGATAAAAAGTGAAAGTCAAGCAAGACGCAAGATTTGATAGTGAGAAGTAGAAAAGATGACACTCGTGATCCTTTGAGAGGGAGAGGAGCGAGGGTTGAGAGTTAGCTGTACCTTCTTGTTAGAACGCCTTCTCGCGCTCGTTGAAGTGCCTATGACGCAACTGTCGCGTCATAGCTCTGACGCCACAGCGTGGATTACCGTGAGATGACGGTTAGTACATCACCGCGGGGAAGAACGCTTAAGTTTCTCGGGACCCCCGTCAGATGGCACGCCTCTTTCCTGCGAGAAGAACAAAGATAGATAGAGAGATATACGTTTCAAAAATGGGCGAGCGTTTCCCTTATTTAAGCGGGCCAAACTGAGCGCCAGGCAGTCTTGTTTCCGCAAACGCTTTGCGTCTGAGCCATCATGAAGGCAGCTCTGGTTCTCGGTGTGCTTGTCGCCATCGCCTACGCCGCTCCCCATCACGACGGCACTGAGGGACACCAGCATGAAGGCCATCACTGCAACCACACTGACGAGCAGGGACACCATCGCGCACACCATGGATCCGTCTGCAGTAAGTTTCGCCGCGTTTCCTTCATTTTAACGCTATAGCGTTAAAGAGCTCGTTTCGCAGAAATTCCGGCGTCGGCGTCGTTGGTTGTTAGCGAAAAATCAGCATCTTGCCCGTGACCGAAAAATCGAGAAAGACGCAAATAAAATAAATATTAAAAATTCCTGGGTTTGAGTGAGGATCGAGCCCGGGCCGTCTGCGTAGCAAGCAGGTGTTCTACCACACAGCCATGCCTCTGCCTGGAAATACAGGGAAAATAACTTCCTCTGCTTGAAAATGCAGTGAAATTAACTTTCATGCTTCGCAAACGCAAGCGTCCTTAATATAGGCGTCGTATTATAACAAGTAATATGCCAGTAATATTGCATGACACAAGCGTACATTGCCATCGGGCGTCATAATATGTGATTGTCATAACGATATCGTAGTTTGAAGCCGGCCACCCATTGCAAAAGGCACACACCTTACTGCGCGTATTCCTTTAATACCACGTAGTGGGTGCATAGCAAGTATGCACTAAGTGGTTGAAATACGCACTTGGGACAGGATATTGCTGTCACGTTCAACTCTTAAAAGCGAAGCTTAAGGGTCTCCCAATATTTCTATGGGTTTCAGTCTCTAAACTGAGAAATAATGGATGTAATTCAAGAAAATCTGAGAAAGACTCTGTTGAAGCTAATGCGGAAAGATGGTCTAGTTGGTTTCGACTTTAATGAATTTCACCAGCGGGGAGACACGGACGAGGATGCAAACAGGACCTGCGAGCGTATACTGCGTGCATCTTTTAAATGCGAATGCATTTCATAGTCGGGCTATGTCAGGCATCCGGCGTTGGCGTTGTCCGCGGAGGAGGAGTAGGAGGATAGGTTGAGGAGGTGTGCGCGCCGGCAGGTGTTAGATGTGAAGCATCTTATGGCGAAGCTTAATCCGGTGGTGGTGGTGTACGGCGTGACCGCCCTTACTGCGCATGCGCAAACCCTTTAAAAAAAATAAAGATAAAAAACCTCCTCTCTCCCTCTCTCTCCCCCTAGGCATCCCTCCCCGCGGCAACCACACCCTCACTGCGCATGCGCCTCCCCTCCTCTCTCCCCTGCTACGCTCCCCCCCCTCTCTCCTCTAGGCATCCCTGCCCGCGCCGTCCACACTCCCACTGCGCATGCGCGTCCCATCTCTCTTCTCTCCTACGCTCCCCCTCTCTTCTCTAGGCATCTCTGCCCGCAGCGTCCACACTCCCACTGCGCATGCGCACCCCACCTCTCTCTCCTCTCCTACGCTCCCCCCCTCTCCCTCTCTCGCCTGGCGACGCCGACACAGGCAGCGTCTGCTAGCGAGTTTCTTGGTTGAAAAAACCGACTGCTCGCGCTGCACAACCGTTCACTGGCCACCCCGTATATATGGCAATGAATCTTGACCTCCAAGGTGGTGCCGGTGGGAAATTTCTCCTGTGCGTTGTTGAACAATAAAAATTCGCAGCGTGCGCGTTAACTAAAAGCGGTCTGCGGCGGAGCTCGGCGGAGCTATATATGAAAAAAAAAAATTAAAAAAAAATAAATAAAAAAAATTAAAAAAACAAGAAAAAGCAAAAAAAAAAGGCGCTGCGCCGTGCTCCCGACCGGGCTGCAGAAATTAGGCGCCTTTTCCTTCTTCAAACCACAACCACCATATATAAATGGAGTGAAGCGCGCGCGAAATGCATTCGCATTTCCTCACGATTCCCCTTCGGGGAGGTGGGGGGCTTTTTTTTCGTCCATGTCTTGATGCCACTGGTGCAATATCCTTTGAAGATCTCTGAATAAGTAAAAGAAAAAGTGAATTAAAAATGAGTTGCTGTGGACGGCCTCGTAAAGTGTGATATCAATAACATTTTTACAGCATGGTTAACATGACGAATGCGCTGCAATGCCGTGAGTGGTGCTCAAGATCACCAGTTTTATAGCTATTATACGTTAAATGTGCTTTCGCTTTCACCGAATGTGCCATATTCCTATATATTTGATGTAACAAACTTCCCAAAGAAGGCTTTCGTTCGACTGTGTAGTTTTAAGCTTTCATTTAGGGTAGAAACTCGTGAGTCAGTTATAGCTCAGCTCCAAAGTCACTTATAGCTGGTGTCCTTTCATCGTTTTACAGGTAAATACAGCGGTTCACTGGTCGCGCTGAATTAATATCTCCCTTTTTTCTAGCAATAAAAAGCGTGTAAATATTACGTCGTCCTTCCTTCGTTTAAACGACATTTTCTCAGAACCTTGTGTAAGATAGATAAAAAGCAGTGGTTATTACTTTATCGGGTAAGTTTAGTCTTTTCTACATGAAAAAGTCAATCATTCAGGCTTTCTGATTAGGCCAGGTTTCTGACAGGTAATTAAACAGTGACTCTAAAACCTGTCCCTGTTCTGAATAGCATGCCAGCGGTTGTATGTACGCCGGCAATAGTCTCTTTTTTCAATGAAGAGCCTCTCTTCCTTTTTATATTAACGACTGAAAAGTACACTGAAGCCATATCTCATAAGACATCATTTCATAAGGAACAGGGGGTATAATCGGTGGGTTTTCACGAAAGTAGTTTAGCCACATGGTGTTACTTTGTATTTTAAGAGGTAAATTTTGGAAACTACGTTGAAATTAGGGCCACTGAGCGGCGCGGAGCTCAATTTTTCCTTTCTTTTCAGGTTTGCCCGAGCAATCCTTGGCTGCAGTGGTTGACTGTGTCGTACAAAACGTCACAGAGGAGGTAAGCATTTTTCATAAGCAATATAAAAACGCGCCTATGCGGTAGTTCATCACACTAGCCGTCTGAGAAATATTTTTTTTCTGGCGTCAAAAGTACTACATTAGGGGTATATTACACGAGAGGCGAGCATTTCTAGCGGGTTATTTTTGCGATGAACACCGTCTTAGACGGAACGATCACTGTAGTTATGTCTGTCTTCGGAATGAAGATCTGTCTTTTATATATTTGTATGAATGCCCAAAAAGTTGTGGCGGCGGAGGCTGTACAAAATGATGCCGCTACGATGAAAAATACAAACTGATTTATTCCGGCTTTCGCACTTGATCGTAGCGGCATCCTTTTCTGCTGCCTCAACTGCTACATAATAAATACCTATTTACGGGAGGTGAGGGGCGAGGGGGGGGGGGGAGGGTGGAGGGTGGATAGTAGGCACTGATGCTGGGTGCGACAGACTCAATCAAAATCAATCAATTTTTTTTTTATTCGTACCAAAGATGTAAACACAATGGGGGGTAGAATATACAGAAGGAGGTCCCATAGCACAAGGCTGAAAGGGGACCTCCTGATGGAAATTTACATGTTTATAGGTTCAAAAAACGGGTACAAAACAGCGTTAAATAATTACTCATAGTTATAAAAAAACGCAAACGTACACTAAAAAATAAAAAAAAGTAAGAGTGCTCATCTAGCCCTTTTCGGGCGCTGATGAGCACTCTTATGTGATCGACCATATTGTATATGTTTATAGCCCGCCAAGGTGGTCTAGTCGTTATGGTGTTCGACTGCTGACCCGCAGGTCACGGCATCGAATGCCGGTCGCGGCGGCCGCCTTTTCGATGTAGGTGAAAATACTTGATGCCCGTGTGCTTAGATTTAAGCGCACGTTAAAGAACCCCAGGTGGTCGAAATTTTCCGGAACCATCCACTACGGCGTCTCTCATATTCATATCGTAGTTTTGGGACGTTAAACCCCAACAATTATTATTATTATTAAATGTTTAAATGTGGTAAACATCAGAGGAGTAAACGTGAACTCATCCCCGCTTGAGGACACTCCATTTTCAGCGCATTTCGTACCCGACAGAGTGGTGCTCATTAAGAAACTGTGTTAGTCAGTCACAAGGTATCCGGGAAGTCAGGTGCTTAATGGTACAGATTTTGTATATGGAACAAAATATAGTCTAAGTAGATCAGTTTGGTCCCCGTACACTTAATTAAGGTAATTGTGTAAGAATTTGCAATATTCACAAGATGAATGGTCTAAACTGAAATAAAAAGATGTCTTGTCTAATCTAATTTCGCATACGCTCGCGTTGTGTACGTATTTCGCGGTGGGGATGTTAGAAATAAATATAAAGCGCGTACTATCGGTGACCTGTCGCAATGCAGCGCAAGTGTCGAGCTATCATGACAAGAGCTGGCAAAAAGTGTAGTTTAGGTCATTGCGTTCGCAAAACACTCAGTAGGGTATGCAAATAAAGTTCCTCGTTCACATCACGTTTCAATGTTGCACGCAGATTCGAGGAAAGCTGGAGCGTGTAAAAGACGGCCTTGAGTGCGACACCATCCTTGTGTGGAATTAAGAAATTTTGCGAGCGGGACGGCACTCTGGTAAGTTTTGCCCTACTTACTCTGCCAACATTGGGTAACCTACTGGGCTCAGCCCAGGGTAACCTCCCTGCCTTTCTTCTATTCTTATTCTCTCTCTCTCCACAAGTAATATTTTGTAGACATAATGCAGCGATACAGTTTACGAGGAAGTAGACTATATGTTTAAAAACATGTTTTAGTCCCACTTCTAGCACAGACAATATATAAAGATTATGGCTGTTATTTTTGGTCACACAACATTAACCCATTGAGTGCCGATTAATTCCTGAAGAATTGTTCGAAAACTGGGAAATTTTTTGTGACGTGAAATGCTTCAGTAACATGCTCAAAACAGAAAAATAGTAGCGAAAATATTTTGCGGCCGATGATACTTGTTATTTTTAGCACCGTCATGCAATACCCCATACCTGGGGCATTTGAGGTGTGTTCCAAAATAAATTTCGAACATGACAAAAATGATCAAATATTACACCAACATCCTCATCACTTGCGCTTTCATCATCTGAAGGAGAAAGATTTATCGCGCGAGAACGCGAGCGGCACGTATGTGGCCGTGTTCATTTAAAGCACGCGGCAAACGCAAGGCGCGCATTTCGCAACGCGGCAATCACGGAACTCGTGCTGCCATCTATGTTTTTAATGCGAAAATACCATTGGACGAGCTGGGCTCGTCAAAAGCCTCTTGAAACATATTGCTACGAGCCATGACAAACACAGGTCTTCATAAGCAAAAGAGTGGCGACTGCTCATGACGAGCTCAGGTCGTCGTAAGCACTTAAGGGGTTAATTGCTTATTTATCGCGCTTCGTAGAGTGAAAATAAAGCTCACGTTTAATCAGGAATTAATGGCAATGAAGTGTAGCCGAATTTATAACTTCAAATAGCCTTCAGACAAGACCGTGCGGTGTAATATATTAACAGCGGGGCTAATCAAGCTTGGCGAAACTCCGCGTGTCGTTGGCCCAATCTCGGGCGAGTATGCGCCACTGAATGCGGGTATGTGCCGAGCATCTCCTAGCATAGCATAGCCATGCGCAGTATAGTGTAGAAAATGGGTTGGAAGGAGAAGTGAGGGTGATGAGGAAGAACGAGGGGAGAGGGTAAAACATGGCATAGCCTTGTATAGTGTAATTTATCAAGAGGAGGAGCAAGGGAGGTGAGGGTGCGGAGGACTGATGTATGGGTGAGGAGGAGGTGGTGGTGAAAGGGTAAACCATAGCACAACCATGAACAGTATAGCATAGCGACGGTGTGTGAAAGAGAAGCGAGAGTGAGGAGAAGTAATGGGAGAGTTAGGAAGCGGGAAAGGCGGAGAGAAGGCATTATATAAAGATATAAAGAAATAACAAGATATAGATAGAGATATAGGAATAAAGGTGCATGAAAGAATGACGAAGAAGAAGATGGAAAAAAAAAAGAACTCGATCTATGTTCGACAGGTGGTGGCGCCTGCTTGTCAGCTCCGCCGTTTCCTTAGATTGCAGAGGCGTGGAAATGGCAGTTTTTTTTAATTTTGAAGACAGTTTAACCTGCCACTTTCGCTGCCTTTAATGGGCTCAGAACTTGCGTCGGAGTAAACCAACTCGACAAGATATTTAACTGTCAGTGCAACGCTCCGCCTTCATTGTGACGGCGGGGCTCTGCACGTCAGATACGGCAAAGTCCAGGTGGGGGATAATGAACAAGGGGCAGTCACAACTTTGTTTTTTCCCGTAAAGACCATGCGCTAGCTCATGCGAAAACTTGAGGTGAAGCGCGCCACCCTACGCCATGAATAAGGACCCCTCATAATAACCCGACCACAGTACTGGGAAGTAATCTTCCCGCACTTGCGGCTCTCATAAGCTTAATGTTTAAACGTTTCAGTCTACGTGAAGCAAACATGAAGACAATTAAAATGAGCACCGAGCACGAATAAAAGCAACATAAAAGGAAAACGTCCCGGCTCCCACACGGGAGCCTTGTTCACAAATGGCTTCCGCGTGGGAGCCTTGTTCACAAATGTTAAGAAATGCTTCGCATTTGTGAACAAGGCTACCGTGCGGGAGCTGACACGTTTTCCTTTTATGTTGCTTTTATTCGTGCTCGGTGCTCATTTTATTTGTCCTCATGTCTTCTCCCGACCAGACGGGTTTCCATCCAACTCTCGGCTTGAAACAAACATGTACCCGTACACTGTCAGATCTTTAACGATGAACATTGGAATTGCTTGCCCAGAAATATATATACATTACAATCGAGCGATTGATTGACCCCTGATGGAACAGCCTTATGTACGTATGTATTTTTGTAACTATGTAAATATAGATAAATAAATTCATAATACGGCGAATACAGGAATTGCCTTCTCAAAAAACCGCCATGTGTTTCTTGATGACTGTCTCAAGAAATTACTAGTGATTGATGTCACAGAATGGGGGGGGCACGTCGTGGTCGTTTCATGACGTTCCCATGCCATGGCCTTCCATGACGCTCCATGCCATAGTGAAGTTTAGTCAAACAATGCGAAAGTTCCTCTTTGTTTTCACGCATAAATTAATGGAGAGTAAGCACACTTTCATTCCACTTTGCAGGAGAACAACAGGACTGACGTTTTCACGGTGAGTTTCTCCTACTATAACAGACTCTGACACTTGCTTCCCTGCACTTCGAAACTAGAACAAGCCTCGATCGTATTTTTTTTACTTAATCGTGAGTTAATCAGAGCTAACGATTGTTATATCTGAGATTAGACGACAGTATAACTGTTTATTCTGAAAAATAATGACTATAGAACAAGAGAAAGTCAAATTTCCGCGGTTGTTAACAAAATGTATAAAATTTCTTCATAACTTTTCATGGAAGTTCACTTTGTTGATATAACAGTGCAATGCCAATCAGAAATATGTCATGAAAATAAGTGCTACAGCAGTTCCATTTTAAGCCGCGATTTTACCTCACACGCGACTTAATACAAAGGAGCCCTTGTTTCTGCGGCCCGAGTGCGTGATCGAGCTAATTGAAAGGATAATTTTACGCCAATTATTTCGTTCTCGAAGGCCCTTTTTTTGAAATGTAGAAGCACGGAATTACACTCTTTATCTCGATTTCTATTTAACTTTTTAATATAAACTTGTACGGTAAAGTTAGAAACCATAGGAGTAATTAAAGGGGATAATTGTAAGTGATGAGGGAATAATTTTCTTCTTTTTTTTTCCTTCGGCAATTGGTATATGATGGGGAGATAAATACCATCACGAATAATGATGTAATTTTCATGAAATTCGGAGTCTTTTAAAATGTTATTTGTTCGAAACACGGACGCACGCACGCACTGAAGCAAACAATGTGTAGTAGTCGCGTTAACCAATCTCCTCATGAATAAAATTTGTTGGAAATTCTTAATTTCATGTTGATGGCAAATTATTTTCGTTTTTCTTTTTTTTCCTACACCCTTCAGCATGAACAGAACGTCGAGCTTCGGGCTGCGTTCATGGGATGTCGGCCTCATCCAGTGGTCGCTTCTGAAGAATCGGCTCAACATGCAACCGAGGCTACAGCTTAAGCCTAGATTTGTATTTATAAATAGACGAGCAAGCTTTAATTCACTGAAAAAATGCAATAAATGTGAAAATGGTTCTTCCTTCTCTGGTTCTCTGGTTTCGAGCAGCAGGCACTGCAGTATACTTTCTCAGCACGATTTCGGTCTCTGATAATTTGTCTGTTACTTTTGTTTTGTTTTGTTTTTTCTTCACGCAATCTGTGTTACACGAAAACGCCCTACATTATATATGCTACGCCAACGCGACAAATCTTCCGCCATTCGGTAGGACGGTAGGATAATAGGGTGATGTAGCTTTCATCCCTGTTTATTCGTGCTCTGGAAAATTTAGTGTTCCTATTTAACCATATAAAAATACAACTGAAATATTCGTAAATCACTCCGCTTCCTGATGACGCTTTTATAACGGTGCTATATAATAACGAGATAACGTCACCGCGCATTGCCTAGCAACAGGTTGCACAGCTGTGAGCCTGCTTCGCACACTGCTCCGGCAACAGCCCGCCTGCCTGACCACTGCACGCAACGACTCGGTCGCGTCAGGCGTGACGTCACGGCCAACTGCGTACGTGCTCCTTTGTACAGTTTGGCCAGGAACAGCTAGAAACCGATTAGTTCCGCTTTTCCTTTAGCCTTGCGCCACCAGTTCAAACTACGCTTGGGTTTTTTTTTTTTTTTTTTTTTTTTTTTTTTTTTTTTTTTTTTTTTTTTGAAAACGCAGGAAATATATACAGTGCTTCTCTTGGCCACATTTCCGCTACATCAGCGGCGATCGACAGCGGCGCTGTTCTCAAGACGCATCCATCCCTTAATATCTGGCCTGGCTATTTTCCCACTGCGCACAAATATTTTCAACCTTCCACTTTTTAACGCGACGCTCTCTTCAGCATCCATGGCTACGTACTTCTACCTCGAGAGCAGTCTATCAGCATAACTGTTATCAGTCGCAGTCTTGCTCACGAAGTTATATCTACCCAACGCTACACCGTTCGAAGCACATCGCGATAACGTTGATTCTGCTATCAAACTAGAAGTGTGGCGCTCATACCGCAGATATGCGCTTTGCGTGAAAACAACGAACTAAAAATATGCTGCGCGACAGTAGAAAATTTATATACCAGTGAATAACAAGAAGACACGTTTCCGGTCTAGTGCTGTGGTCGACGGTAGATCGCGCACCGTTAGGTGGCGCAGACAGGCAATTTAGCACGCCCTCGCGTGGTCCGTCAACTTTTGTGGTCGACTGTACCTACGTGACCCGAGTCGCTGTCGCATAGTCACGTTGAGCAACTTCAGCCCATTCTTGTTGAAAGAAACTGAAGGCACGCTGATGCATTATAAGTCCGCTGTCTGAGCGGTCCCTTTAAGCTTTCCCTAAGCTCACAGCTAAGCTCACACCTTTCCCCCTTTAACGCGCGCGCGCGCACACACACACACACACACACACACACACACACACACACACACACACACACACACACACACACACACACACACACACACACACACACACACACACACACACACACACACACACACACACACACACACACACACACACACACACACACACAAACACACACACACACACGCACGCACGCACGCACGCACACACACACACACACACACACAATACTGAACAGAAACTAGACCCCCCCGCATCCGGGCATCGAACCCGCATCTTCATGCTCATAAGCTCACAGCGCCGCCACAGCGCTTATCACTCAGTGCTGAGTCACTGTCTACTGTGATCATTCCGATTAGTAAATGGCTTCGAATGACAGACGAGCAAATCGGCTACACCAGTCGTTTATATGGCCACATCAATTGCTCCATTCTTGCTGACCCTGTTTTTAGAGTTATCGTATGACATATGGTCTGACACACTGTTTCCGTTTGGTGTCATTCAGCGTACATTCTTATCTTATATCATGATTGACTTTAGGAAGATTTTCTGCGGTATACCGCTGTAGAGGCTCAATGTGCCTCTTGCTCTCTCCTTTTCTTTATGCTTTTTTAAGCTTTCTGTTTCCTTATCACCTCCCCTCTGGAAGGGTAACCAATCAGAAAGACCTCCGTTTAACCTCCTTTCGTTTCCATAAAAAACTTATCACTCACTAGCTCCCTCATAAACATGCGAAGGGCATGGACACAGCTTTATATCGTGTCGAAAAGAACGCGTCTTGACAAGCTAATCTCGCAGCCATCTTTTACATCGCCGATAGCGGAGAACAGTTTAAGACTTTCTAAGTATATGGTATCGATACATGCGAGTCGTGAGGAGAAAAGAGACGGACCCGAGTCCCTGCTGGCTTCATTCGACGTGTGTCTCTATACTGCTGCTGCATCGAAGACGTTGAAGAAGTGAGAATTCCGCTGCTGCAGTCTCAAAAGGTCAGTACTTGTTCTTTACAAGCACTTTGCGTGTACTGTAGTCTTGCTTTTTCTTCGCAGTGACGTGTATTGCTGTTTTTATTATTATTACAATAACCAGCTTTCACCCTCTTCATTAAAATCTCTGCACCAACGTGTGGTTACGAAGTTAGACGAACGTATGTTTTGCTCCTCGTTCATATTGTGGGGCCCCGGAAGGTCCCAAAAGCAAGTTAAAGCGCATGTATTGTGATCCTATAAAGTGTAATATCACTAGCCAGCTCGTGGGAGACGGCCTGGGACTATTCCGTTCATGGTTTGCCTTCATAAGAATTGAGTAGTACATGAGATAGAAGGCCACAATTTCGATACTTTGTTGTCAACTTTATTTTTCGTTTAGTTAAAATTTTGTGTATTCACTTCTTGTTAAATGGCAGCGTAATTGGGAATACGAGGCCCTCTCTCACGAGCCCACGTGGGTTTTACTTTAGCCTGCTTCCATAGCAAAGCAACATTAATAAATTCTGTAACGCTCATGGAAAGAGGACAACGCAATATTATCTGACATCAAAGCACTGTTACATGGCTTAGTGAAAAGTTAGGTCAAGTTCGGCAACGCCAAACTGCGTAAATTGCACGTCTGTGGAAAGAAACAGTCATGCTATAAAATTTCACCAACACACGCAATGACACTCGGTTTCAAAACTTTGTTTGCCTTCGCAGCGTGCATATAATAGCTGTGCGGTCGCACCATTTCATCCCTAAGTCAGGATTCCTGTCGTCACGGCCTCGGAACGTAAATCCATGTACGTAACAGCATAATAATATCTAGGGTTTTAAGTCCCAAAGCCACGATATGATTATGAGGGACGCCGTAGTTCAGAGCTCGGAAAATTTCGACTATCTGGCGTTCTTTAACGTGCACTGGCATCGCACAGTACACGGGCCTCTACCGTTTCGCCTCCATCGAAATGTGACCGCCGCGGCCGGGATCGAACCCGCGACCTTCGGGTCAGTAGCCGAGGACCATAACCCCGGCTCCACCGCGGTGGACTCCGTGTACGTGTAAGAGAAAAAATAACCACCCTATCATTCTTGCAACTTGCGTAATTCCCAGAAAGTCAACTGAAAGATCCTATTCCGGTGACGAATGGAGCAGCACTCGATCGTCACAACTCTTGGAAGCAGCGGCTGCCCCGCTCTTGACCTATACCGACGTCCTTCTATTCGACACAACACAATGCCCCCCTAGCGGCAGGGGCAATCGCCTCTCTTTTATTTTCGCTTTTCTTACGCAACTTGTGCTACTGCCCTAATGATCTTGTCGGACTCGCCGCCATTGTTAGCCGACCAATGAATGATTTGCGGTGAGGAAGGTTGACGTAAAAGGCTGCGCAGGCCGATCTCTTTTTTTTTTTCGTTTCTTTTTATCTTTCCTGTGAAATATAATCCTTTGCCGAATGTAGCAGAAGGAATCTGTCGAGCTCACTTTTGTTCTCGTGACGGATGACAGCTGTCTTGACTCCACCAGTGACTGACCTACAAGGCGTCTATGGCGGTGATATAGATGCTCAAGGAGGCTGACAATGAAGACGACTGCGGTCACGTGCATTGCAGACAGCCGAAGTCGCTGAACCGCGGCGGCGACTACGACCCGACACGGGAGGTGGTCAATTGTTTCTATGTGTGTCGTGTAACGACCCCTCCGCGGCAGAACTGACTCGCACAATATGTCGTGCATCGGCACATTACGAAAGCAATCATCGCATGTTATGATAATGTGAAAAGTGCGAGTGCTCAATCTTATATGAGCACTGTGCGATCGGTACATTAAACACGGTCTGCAGTGGTGGTAAAGTGGTTACGGTGCTCGGTTGCTGAACCAAAGGTCGCGGGTTCGATCCCAGCCGCGACGGTCGTATTTCCTAAGTAGGCGAAGTGCTATAGAGGCCCTTGTGCTGTGCGATGTCAGTGCACGTTAAAGAGCACCAGATGGTCAAAATATCCGTAGCCCTCCGCTCCGGTGTGCCTCATAATCACATGAAGGAAAGAATTGTAAACTTAAGGGCTCGTTTGCTTTGTTAAACACAGTATTAATATGAACTAACAGACAAACATGCCAAGGAAAGTATAGGGGAAGCTATTAGAAGGAATTGTAATGTAAATATGAAGAAAGGAAAGTGGACGAAAAGATAACTTGCCACCGGCAGGGACCGAACCTGCGACCTTCGAATAACGCGTCCGATGCTCTACCACTGAGCTACGGTGGCGGTCATCCCCCCGTCCACTTTATAGGGTATATATGTGTACTTAAACGTGGGAGCGTCAGTCAGCGCCGCCTGTTGCCTTTACGGCGAGTGTGGAACACTCATTTTTTGCCTGTAGGCGTCACGTAGTACGTGATCTTATTACGAGCGGGCCGCTGACTAATAATCCCTCGCATACCACCTGAAGGCATCAAGTCTGCCAGAACGAGACCCTCGTTATAAATGAAGGAAAGAATTGTAAACTTAAGGGCTCGTTTGCTTTGTTAAACACAGTATTAATATGAACTAACAGACAAACATGCCAAGGAAAGTATAGGGGAAGCTATTAGAAGTAATTGTAATGTAAATATGAAGAAAGGAAAGTGGACGAAAAGATAACTTGCCACCGGCAGGGACCGAACCTGCGACCTTCGAATAACGCGTCCGATGCTCTACCACTGAGCTACGGTGGCGGTCATCCCCCCCGTCCACTTTATAGGGTATATATGTGTACTTAAACGTGGGAGCGTCAGTCAGCGCCGCCTGTTGCCTTTACGGCGAGTGTGGAACACTCTTTTTTGCCTGTAGGCGTCACGTAGTACGTGATCTTATTACGAGCGGGCAGCTGACTAATAATCCCTCGCATACCACCTGAAGGCATCAAGTCTGCAAGTTATCTTTTCGTCCACTTTCCTTTCTTCATATTTACATTACAATTACTTCTAATAGCTTCCCCTATACTTTCCTTGGCATGTTTGTCTGTTAGTTCATATTAATACTCATAATCACATCGTGGTTTTGGAACGTAGAACCCCACAAATTAATATGTTATTACATTAAGCGAAGAACTAATAAAATAAAACAAGCTTAAGTGTTATTGCATAACCATAGTTATAAGCCGAAAGCTAGAATTCCCTTGCAAGATACGAAACCGGGCGCTCGCCTCATCGTCTTAGTTAGTTGTGCTTCGGTTTTTGTTTACGTATTTATGTATTTTCTTATGTGGTCGATAAATTACCTAATGAAATGTATAATGTGTCACCACTAAATAACTTGTTGCTCATGTGGTGTTACGTTTCAAATATGGCGTCAAGAAGTCATTAGATAAATGTCCATTCAATAAATTGGAACTACAACAACAACAAACATTAGGTTAGCATGCCGGCTGACCGGCTCACTTCCTGTTTGTTTTTGTTTTTTCCTTTTTTTTTTGTTTTTTTTTTGTCGCTTCCTTTCTTCTTTTGTTTGGCCACTGAACTATTTTGACTTCTTGTTGCTTGCGTATCTGCATCGTAGTATTATAAGTGCCAAATGTGCTGACAACTGATGCACTGATGCCAATGCCGCGACGAAGAGCACGCTCATGAATTCTTTCGCCGATGGTATCGCGATAGATTTCTGTAGCTTTTATCTGTTACTCAGCCACCTTTTTTTTATTTTATTGCGATTATCTGCAGAAACGGCTGCGTCAGTTCGGTTAGTCAGAGGTCAGCTAAAGCTTGTCCCGTGTGGGTGTGTGATAAAAAGAAGAGGGAACTAATAATCGATCGATAAAGATAACACAATCCGAGACACGCATAATATGCGGATTCCTTTCGCTTGGTTCCCTTCCTTTCTTATCATCCACCGTTTAAGCCATACCCCTGAACCAGTTGATAGCGCAGCCGCAGCCGGAGCCCAACGCATGATACCACTGATGAAACGTCGATAAGGAATAGTGTTGGCGTATATCTCATTGCCTAATCACGCGAGCTTGAAAAA